>VWZK01003953.1:391102-572419 GCA_013396935.1 Baryphthengus martii | reverse complement strand
ACCATAGGAAAAAAACCTTATATATTACATTATTTGTATCTTTATATATTAGGTAAGTAGTTGATGTATTTAAATATAAGATCTATTTCAGATATTTCTATATTTTTATATATAAATATAAATACAGTGGGTTTGTAATCCCTGATTTGGCTGTGGCCGGTAAATACCTGATCCCAAGTGCCTTCTGTGCCCGGGCAGGGTGCTCAGGGGAGCGCTGGCCCTACTCCCTGCCCCATCAGACCTGTGCAAAACCTTCCCCTTGGGAACCTCACCAGGAACCGCTGAGCTTCTGTCACCTTTCAGGATTAACCTTTCCAGGTTTATGAACACTGTGAAAAATATGCGCAGGTGGGGGTTCAGGTGAATGAGCCAGTGACGGCACCATCAGCTGGTTTGGTTTTTTTCTCCCCTTATCAGTGCTGTGCTGCCGTGGGCACCCAGGCTGGCCAGGATCCGCTTTGGGCAGGTAACAGCCTGACTCAGAGAGCCCGGAACATTTCGTGGGTATTTTTCCCGTGAATTCCCAGTGATCCATCGATGCTGGATGCCATGGAACAGCTACAGAAGCCGGTTGATTTCCCATCTGCTGGTGGGCTGGTAAGTGCCGTCGTTAGCGTGCGGACCTGGGGTCATTTGGATTTGTTTCAGCAGCCGCTGTCATGGAGGGAACACGCGGGAGTCCCAGGGCAGGGGTCCCTCCCGGCTCCCCCAAGCCAGGGCATCCTCCAGCCCTGCAGGGCACCCGTAAAACTGGAGAATCATGGTTTGGGTGGGCAGGGAGCTTTCCAGGTCATCTGGTGCAACCCCCCTGCAGGGAGCAGGGACATCTGCAACGAGAGCAGGTTGCTCAGAGCCCCATCCAACCTCCCCTGCAATGGGGCAGGGATGGGGCAGCCACCACCTCTCGGGGCAACCTGGGCCAGGCTCTCACCACCTTCAGCACCAACAATTTCTCCCTTCTCTCCAGTCTAAATCTCCCTCTTGTAGTTTAAACTCCTCTCCCCTTGTCCTGTCCCAACAGGCCCTGCTCCAAAGTCTGTCCCCATCTTTCTGACAGGCCCCTGGAAGCCCTGAAAGGCCCCCAGAAGGTCTCTCCAACACTTCGACCAGCGACACCAGTGCAGCCACTGACTGGGGTAAGTGGGAGGCACCCACATTTCAGGCTCTGTGCACAAACAGCACATCTACCTGCAAACTCATCGTCACTGAGCCGGCCTCACAACCAGCAGCCTAGGGCTGCCGGACCCCGTGTGCCCCAGGTTGTAACTCATTATTCTTTATACACCTAATATGATTTTACTGCCACGGATCAGATTTTCTGTGAAAACAAAATATCAATACATAACAATAATAAAGACCGAACAGAGGACACTTCATCATCAATAAAATGAACCAAAGACTCCTGTGCTTTGTGGAGGGAAACAATAAATGCTGGCAGGGAATTCAAGGAGTCACAAGACTGGACACTGGGGGAGAAAAGCTGCTCAGGGATGAGGATGAAGAAGGGGGACCCTTGCAAATGGAGGGTGCCGCCTCCTGGCATATAAAGGCGAAACCTTTGTCAGCATCCCCACCAAAAAGCTTAATAACCTTGTTAGGAACCGGGCACCACTCCACTTGGAAAAACAAAAGCATGGGAAGATGAATAATGCTGTCACTAATCACTGTGAAACTGTTAATTTTAATTGAATTATAGCAAACTGTAAGTCGAACAGATAAATCCTAATCCTGTAATGCTTTAATTTTCTTTCTAATATTTTTCCTAATAGTATAAACCACCACGTTCCTTACACTGGTTAATCAATTTCATGATGAATTTGGGAACTTTTGATAGCAGATTGTTGTTTTTAAACAAATGAGCAGCTTCCAATTTCAGAAGATTATGGTAAATGCAGCAGTGGGTGAGCAGAGCCCCCCTCGCCTTGAACAGTCCCTGCCCCTCCCTCCTGTGCCCCAGAACCCCGGTGTGCTCCTCAGTCTTGGAGTGAGCCGGCCCAGAGCTGGTTCTGCCCAGGGGTTCCCTGCCCACCTCAGCCTCTGCTCCGCGGCGGAACTTTCCGGAGTTCCGGGCAGATTTCCGCAGCCAGTCTCTGATCCCAGCGCTGCTCACGCTCCACGGTCAGAGTCCCTGCCAAGGGCTGGGGGGGGCAGAAAGGCTCTGGCTGATCCTGGCTCCTGGGCAGACCAAGGTCTCTGCTCCATCTCGTGCTCCACCTTGGGGGGCAGGGAGTCGGAGGTGGCACCTGCGAGGAGGAGCAGCCAGGACAGGGGACCCGAAAGTGGCCACTGAGGGATCCATCCGCTGTGTGGCCTGCTCAGGGGAAAGCAGAGGAGTCACCAGGGTCAAGCCTCTTCTCCAGTGGCCGGTGTCTGAGAAGGTCTCTGTCCATTCTGCCTTCAGTCCTGATCCGTGTGTTTCTGAATCCAGCTCTGGAAACCAGCTCCAGAATCCAGTTCCCATCTGGTGCTGAGTCCAGTCTGGGACGTGCCCAGTGCCTGCTCCACAGCAACAGTGGTGACGGAATTGCCATCAGGGGGTTGGGTTCCATACTGGGTTTGTATCTGTTTGTGTATATTCCATTTTGTTGTTGTTACCTCCATTAAAGCTGTTTAGTTTTCTTTCCCAGCTCATCAGTCTCTCTCCCTTATTCCCTTTCTCCATGCTTTGGGAAGGCAGAGGGCTTAATGGAGAGCATCTGTCCCTCATCTTGTGGCCAGCCCAGCCCTAACCCATGACGTTCTCCAGCTGCGCTCAGGGCATATGTTACTGGGATCTAACTGTGTGTTAATGGCATCTGCACGTGTCTTACTGGAGTCCAAGGAGACATTACTGGGGGCTGAGCAGGTGTTACTGGGTCTGGGCGGACGTTGCTGTAGCTGGACGTCACCTCTTCATCCTCCGTGGATGGTGGAGTGTCCGTTCCTCTTCAGTCAATCCAGAAGCGGCCCCTGAGCCCACAAGGCTGTTCCAGAACAAACAGCTCCACGCTCCAGCAGATGTTTCTTCTTTTTCAGATCTTGGATGGACACTGTGTGAGTCCTTCCCAAACACCCTCTGCAGTGGGGATTGTGCTCAAGCTGTAACCCTCATGACTTGGTCCTACACCCAGGGAGAATGCATGTTTTAAAAATAAAATTAAAAAATATATATGCTGTAAAAAAAATAATTAAATATATATATACACACACACACTAAATAGGATGGAAAGTATGTTTGTGTAAAGCTTTTTCCCTTCCTTTCCTTCTTGCTTTCCACAGCAGAGCCGACCCCAGCCCGGCAGCAGCAGGCAGAGCCGCTGTGCCACCCCCGCACGCCGGTGCTCCCGCCGCAGCTGCTCCCCAAATTAAGCGCCCGGCACAGAGGGGTTTGGTGGCTGTTAATTGGCACAGGGCCGTGTGTTCACCACCCTCCCGCTGGCGCGGAGCCGGGAGCGATGCAGCGGGGATCCGGCAGCGCCGGCCCCCGCGCGCGGCCCGGCGGGGGGGGAGGGCAGGGATCAGGGCAGCATCGTGCCGGCTGCTGAGGACATGGAGCCCGAGCCCCTCGGCACAGGCCTACGGGAGATAACCCACTGTGGATGATTTTCTAAAACACTGATGGGAAGCTGCAGATATGGCTAAAGCTGCTCTTAATCTCCTGTGGAAGATGAAAATAAGGTTTCTGCTGCAACAACAAAAATAAAAATCACAGAATGGTTTGGGTTGGAGGGGACCTTTAAAGGCCAGCTTGTTCGAACCCCCCTGCCTTGGGCAGGGACCTCTCCCACTAGAGCAGGTTGCTCAGAGCCTCATCCAGCCTGGGCTTGAACATTTCCAATGACGGGGCACCCACATCTCCTCTGGGCAACCTGGGCCACTTTCTCTCCACCCTCACGATGAAGAACTTCTGCCTTACACCTCATCTAAATCCACCTTCTTCCAGTTCAAAGCCATCACCCTCCCAAGCCAAAACCACCTGGGTTACCCAGGTGGGGGTTTCACTCCAAGTCCCCCCAGGTAGTTTGTCCTCGAGAAAAAAAAATGCAGATTGCTGAATTTTCCAACGTTTCTTTGAGAGGAGATGCTGCATATTTGCTACTTTCAAAGCTATTGACAGGATTGTCCTGGCAGCGCCGTGTGCCGTGCCGACCCGGAGAGCCAGCAGTTTTATAGCATCACTGAATCCCAGCCTACTGCGGGCTGGAAGGGCCCTCTGGAGATGATCTGGTGACCCCCCCACCCTGCTCCAGCAGGGTCACCCAGAGCAGGGGGCCCAGCAGCGCAGGGTCCAGGCGCCTTTGCAATCTCTCCAGACAAGGAGACTCCCCAGGCTCTCTGGGCAGCCTGAGCTAGGCTCCAACCCCCTCCCAGCCAAGAAGTTTCTCGTCTTATTTTTTTCTGGCTTTGCTGGAGGGCTCTCAGCCCGGCCGGGATCACTGGCAGGCGTGTGCTTATCCGAGGTTGCTCTTGGTGACAAAGAACCGAGTGAGACAAAGCTTTCTTATTCAACACCAGCTCATCTGCTCTTTGCAAGGGCGGATTTCCAATCTTTTGAGGCACTACAGCAGGAGTGCAAGCTACTGCAACAGGATTGCTATGGAGATAAGGCAGAACTTGCAGGCAGAGGCATGCAGTGCTACGGGCTCCTCAGACCTTTATTCCTCATTTGCCTGTGCAAAACTTAACAGATCTACAGGAAAGGCAGGGCTCGTAAAAAAAGATTCCATTAATTCCCTCCCTTCCTATTTGTTTTGCCATGCCAAAGATGAAAACAAGAAGAGGTTGTACAACCGGAGGTGCTCACAGAATGGTGATTTATGCCCAGAGTTGGAGCAGCAAGTGCCTGAGAAACAGCAGAGATCTCTAATGAGGGAGGGATCTCCAGGAGACCTCACCCAGTAACTCAATCCCGGTACAATAAAAATGCCTGCGACAGGCATTGGGAGTTTTTAAATAAATTTGCTTTATGCACTGGTCATAATCCATGTTCGTTCCAGCTTCTAAAACTAGGTTGATCTGAACAAAGTTCAGGCAAATACAGTTTCAAGACCTGTTTCTAGGCCTCTAGAAAAACAATGTCTAGTATTAGATTATAAACTTGTCCTTTGCAGTCAGGTGGAGAACTAGGCCCCTTGTTGCTGCCGGCAGAGCCAGCCCCTTCTCGGGATGGCTCCTGTCCCACTGCCCCATGCCTGGCCCTGGTACTGGCCACTGCTTGCTCCAGGCACATGCAGCACATGTGCACACACATGTAAATGTACACACAGAAACATGCACACACATGCACACACACATACATACACAAGCACACACACACGTGCACACACATACACATGTGCACACACATACACATGCGCACACACATGTGCACACAGACATACATACACAAGCACACACACGTGTGCACACACACACACACACGTGCACACACATGCACAAGGACACACACACACTCCCCAACTAGTCTCACACAAGGTCAGATGCTTTTTTTTGTTGCCTCTATTATCAAACGCTTATCAGTTTGTGTCTCTGCTTTGCTTATCACCTTCCCTGTTCATTATTATTCCCTTTGAACTGAAATGCATCAGATCATAGAATCACAGAGTCACAGAATCAGAGTCACTTTGGTTGGCAGAGACCTTTAAGACCATCAAGTCCCAGCGCTGCCCCACCCCTGCCAGGGCCCCACTGAGCCCTGTCCCTCAGCATCACAGCTCCACGCCTTGGAAACCCCTCCAGGGAGCAGGGGGACTCCAGCCCTGCCCTGGGCAGCCTGGCACACGCCTGGACAACCCCAAAGGGCAACAAATTGCTCCTCAGCTCCAACCTAAACCTCCCCTGGGGCAACTGGAGGCCCCTCTTGTCCTATTGCTTGCTCTCACATCCCTCAGACCTTCATGTGCACGTAGGTGGGGGAAGAAGCGCCCCCGACTCCACTGCTCTACCTCAGCAGTGCTCTCACAGGTACAAATAAAGGAACACAAGTGGGAGAATTAGAAATTCAAGTCTCCCTCACCCAGCTCATTTGTGCGTCACCCCTTATTAAGGCCAAATCTAATGACAGTCAATCTCTACATATTCTTTCCAAACTGTATGTATGAGAAATGCCTTCATACCTCCGAGGGGGATGCAAAAACGGGTGAGCTATTTGACCAGTATTAATTTTGACTATTCATCATCAAGTCCATGGCTGAATGTTTTGAGCCGATTTTTCAAACACATTTGTGCATTGGATAAATACCAGGGAACTCATATTTCCTTCCAAATAGCCTCCGCAGAGTAAGACGCTAAATTTAGTCAATAAATTATTCATGATATGCTATTCTCTTGATCTTAATCTTTGACTCTTTTATGCCAGGCAGCAGAAGACACGCTGAAGACAAACATTTTTCAAGGCTGCTATCTACTGAGCACAGAAAAACGTACCTTCAGAGGCAGACTAGGCCAGGGAAACATGGACTTCTTGAAGTGAGACCCCCAGCAGTATCTACCAGTGGTGGAGCTGGGTTAGAAGCACTCATAGAATCATAGGCTGGTAGAGGTTGGAAGGGACCTACTTGTGCAGTCCACCCTAATCCTGCGTCCAGTTGAGGAGACCCAAAGCCCTGTGCCAGCTGCTGCTCGGTGTCCCCAGCACCCCAGCACCCTCCACCCGGTGCAGAGCCAAGAGCTGCCCACAGCTGCAGTGGTGGGACTGCCTTTTGGTGTTGGGACTTTAATTTATAGATGACATTCCCCCATCCCTGACAAGGGAGAGTCACCAGCTTGAAACTGGTGGGTACTGGGCAGTTTACAAAATGCGCTTGGGCACAGCTCTTCAGGAATGAGCTTCTGCTGGGCGAGACAATAACACATCTGCGCAGGCACCGTCATGGGCTCTGCTTTTCTGACAGGTAGAAGTTTATCCCTGAAAAGCTGGCTACCAGTGGGGGGAGGCGGGGAGAAAGGGGGGTGTTTTATCCAGTGCAGTGAGAAGTAGGAGTGTGCATCCAGAATTTATGCTTCTGAACAGCAGACAACTCTCATCTCCAGTCAGCCCACCACCTATTCAGCTGCAGACCAAAAATCTTGCTTTTCTCCTGACATCCTGCCTCTGATGCCGGAATGCAAGCAGTTTGTTGAGTTGGGTTGGTTTATTTGCTTATTTTTGTGCTAAAAGCTCTGAAAGGATTTTGAGGAGCATCTATACCCTCGATTTATCTAATGCTGGAGGATGTGGCACAGCTTATCTGGTAATACAGAAATCATGTCATGTTTGGTAAATTGAGGGTTTAGTTGTGTGAGTCAACAGATTTAATTTCTTGGGTAATAAACTGCTCTGAAATGATTTCTGACTCATCCTTTCCTTGCTTGAGAAGAGGTATGAGGATTGTAGAAAGCCCATGTCGACAGGGATCCTGCACCATGCCTGGAGGGACCCCCGCTGTGCCAAGCTGTTTGCCCCGGAGCACTTCAAGTTACTCATCCTCAGGGGCAAGCCATATTTGCAGCCATGAGTCACCCTGCCCCATGGGGTAAACCTCCAACAAAATCCAAGCAGCTGAAGCCTGGGGGCAGTTTATTCATCCCTCACATGGTGTCTGCTCAATTGTATCAATGACAGAATCATAGAATCATTTTGGTTGTAAGAGGCCTTTAAGATCTTCAACCATTCCCCCATCCCTGCCAGGGCACCACTAACCCACGTCCCTCAGCACCACATCTCCACAGCCTTGAAACCAATCTGAAGGGAGCTGTGGAGAGCCAGAAGGTCTCCCCTGAGCCTCCTTTGCTCCAGGCTGAACATGCCCAGCTCCCTCAGCCGCTCCTCCCCACACTCCTGCTCCAGACCCTTCCTCAGCTTCATTGTCCTTCCCTGAACACTTCAAGTCTCTGCTTCTCATTTAATTTTTCCAGGCCTTTGACAGGCCATTTCAGCTGTCTGGTCGGTTCTCTTTTAGCTTGCTCCAACAGTTCCACTTGTGGGGACAGTGCCCACCAGAGGTCGGTGCAGGATTGTGCTCTCCAGGATTCACAGTGGACCATGCACTGGATGGTTCACATGAAGCTTTTCTTGCAGAAGTGAGAACCATGACAGTTAACACTTTTAAAATATAGGTCTAATATCCTGAGCTTTCCTCTCCCTTCCTTTTGGTTCTTTTTTTCTTTTCCTTTCCTCTCGATTTTCTACCTTCATGAAGAAACAAATGTTTTTCCTAGCAGGCAGCTCTGCCATCTTTCACCCAGTGCAAGGCTGATTTAGATGCAAATGGAGACTTACTCCTAAATTTCTGAGGATGATACAGACTCTTCCAAAAGTTGCATTTGAAATCCAAGCTGTCACCTAATTTTCACAGGTTTTGCTTTTTCCCTGCCTTTTGTCCTCTGTTTCTGTCTCTGCTTTGCACACGCGCATGCACACACCCATGCAGGTACTGATGGGGTCTATCAGCTGCTCCAAATTACACCAGTCTGATTTTTTTTTTTTCCAGCATTCCTGTGTTCTCCCTTCAAGATAAGAGATGGTTGTTGACGCAAGAGGAAGAAAAAGCCCTCCAGGGACATGCAAAGAGAGTCTGAACAGAAAACTGTGATCGGGGCACATTCACCTTCCATCTGCCCCTAACGAAGGGCCACCACCTTGCAGGGGCTGACCTGTAATCAGGAACTTTCCATCTCAAGGTTCTTCAAACTGATAAGCCTGTAGCAGCATTACAAACACATTTATCATCTCATATTTTCTCTCCCACCTTCACAGACATCCCAGATAAGGCACCACACCGAGGAGTTATTTATGGTTAGCGTGACCATTAGCTGCATATGTGCGTGTAACGCATGGGTTCTGTAATGGGACTATAAATCGTTTCAATTATTCATCTTTGCCACAGTTACAGCAGTGACACTTTTTAATATTGCAGCTTCTTATTCATCTTTGATAAATTTACAGTAGTGACATTTTTTTAATATTGCAACTTCTTTTCCTGCAATAGGCAGCTACGGGTCGGTCTGACCGAGATGAAATTCTTTGGGAAGCGATGAGAAAAGCTGCGCGCGGTTAACCGACAAAGAGATCTTTATGCAAGGAGCTTCCCAAAGTAGATAATGAAGAAAGATGTGCCTGTTTATGTATGCAGCAAAACCAGCCCAGATGACTCACCCTTTGATCAAGAGTCATCTGAAGTGAGGAGCCGCCTTTAAATGAAGCAAAGGATCGGTGTAAATTAAAACGGGAAGAGGAGCAGGACGTGTCGGTCCCAGACCTACTACTGACTCCACTAAGAACAGGATCAGACTCATTATGTACCCAATTAACCAGACCCAGCACCAGAGTCCGTGCAGGGCGGAGTGAGGGGGTGGGAGGTGCAGGTCTCGCCCCAGGGATGGGCACTGGTGGCTGAGGGACAGCCAGCCTGGCAAGGTGACTGCTGACACAGCGGTTCACCCAGGCTTTCCCAGGTTCTCCTAGGAAAGGCTTGCCCCGGGCTTAGCTTCACCTGTTACCTGAGCGTGAGATTAACCTTTACTCGGGTTTTAAATGTTCAACCTTTTAGCGCAGAATTAATCCAATCACCGTTCATTCTAACCCAAAGCATGGAGAGGCTGATGGACAAAGACATTCAGAGCAAGAAGGGTGGAAAGGGAGAAGGTTGATGGTTGCATAGCTAGAAGAAAAACCATCTCCTGAACGTCCTTTTTTGCTTCTTGAATGCTTACGCCTCCTCCTATCAGACATCGATTTCACCTATTCCTCTGCCCACATCAGCCTGTCTCGACTGAGACTTTGCTGATCAAATACATTATCAAGAAACAACAATCAGAATTATTCTGTACAGCTCATTTCCACCAGAGCACACCCCAGGCCAGGAGGCCTGAGGTGACGTGTCTGCCTGCAGCAGATCTGCCATTTGGATTTCAAAATAGCAGCACAGAAATGTAACAGCGGTCTTACGTGGTCACTCTAAATGTTAATTTTAGAAGTAACACTTGGATGGGATTAATTTTAGGAAAATAATTGCACCTGGGTTTCTTGTAAACCAGCAATAAAATGGAAAGCAGGTTCTCACCAGCAGAATAATCCCAAACACGGCCTTCAGTGCCACGGATGAACACCAACAGAGAGGGACGAGGCTCTTACGATCATCCTCATTTTTCCATTCAATTTTATAATCATTCCTAACAAGCTCTGAAAATTCAGAGAGCAGCAAAGTTATGTAACAACAAAGGCAGTTCATAAACAAATAAATTTGAAACTCGGAAAGGGAAAAAAACCAAACAGGGAACATGCTTTGTGCTGGACTGATCTCCAGCTTCCTGGATTAGTTCCGATTTTTTTTCCATTTTTAATTAGCTCTGAATCAAAAAGAACATTCCAGAATGTAGAGATTATATTTATTCATAAAAATCTAAGCAATAAATAACTTGTCAATTAATCTGAGATGTATTAGGGCATACAGAGAAGTGACTGATTGCTGAATATCAAATGTACCACTATTATCAGCCCTCTGTCTCAGACGGTGATAAATGAAGGTACCAGAACTGCTGAGATATGATCATGCTTTTATTTATTGTTTGGTACCGTATCCTGTCCCAGTAATGGAGTTTTAAACAAATCGTACCTTGCTTATCAGCAGCCCCAGCGAGTCGGGACTGGGGCTCGGCACCACCCAGCCTGGGGGAGGAAGAGGAGGAAGGTTGGGCAGGATGGTGTTGGCATCCCTGCCTGTCTGCCCACCTGCAGGACACCAGCAGTGGAGGGGGAAGGAGAAGCCTGTCAGTGCCCTCCACTTACCTGCCAACCCTGCCACTATTTTAGACAAGATTTGCACTTTTTCTGAGGAAGGAAACAAACCCTTCTTGTTATTTCCTCGTTATTGCACAGGAGAGACCTGTTGGAAAGGGTCCAGGGAGATCCATTCAAAAATGAACCAAGGGCTGGAACCCTCTGCTGGGAGGCCAGGCTGGGAGACTTGAGCTTGTGCAGCCTGCAGAAGAAAAGGCTCCGCAGAGACCTTCTGGGGGCCTTTCAGGGCTTCCAGGGGCCTGTCAGAAAGATGGGGACAGACTTTGGAGCAGGGCCTGGTGGGACAGGACAAGGGGAGATGGGTTGAAACTAAAAGAGGGGAAATTTAGACCAGAGAGAAGGAGGAAATTGTTGGTGCTGAGGGTGGTGCGAGCCTGGCCCAGGTTGCCCCAAGAGGTTGTTGCTGCCCCAACCCTGGAACCATTCCAGGGAAAGCTGGATGGGTGTTGTGGTTTAATCTCTGCCAGCAGCTAAACACCCACAGCCACTCACCCATCAGCTCTCCCACCCCCCAACCGCCCCCATGGGGTGGGAAGGAGAATCAGGAGGAAGAAAAAAAGGTGAGACCCCAGGAGTTGAGATAAGAACAGTTTAATAAAACAACACAAAGAGAGAAGAAACCACCAGCAGTACTGACAGTGCTGATGAAATGAGAGACAAAGCCAACGAGAAAAGCTGGGAAGGCCCTACCTGCACTCAAGACAGCAACTTTCCCTGCTCCAGCCTGACTGAAGCCACACCCTGGAGCAAGATGGAAACAGGCAGCAGCCCTAGCCAAGCCCAGCCCTCCCCTTATATAGGGGCAGGACTCAGGGTGGGATCCACTCTCCCATTGGCTGGCTTGGTTGTTTATCCCGGGTATGGCCACTCCCAACTGCCTGGGCAGCAGCTGCTGGGGATCATTAACCCCAACCCAGGACAGCAGGGTTCTGAGCAACCTGCTCTCATTGCAGATGTCCCTGCTCCCTGCAGGGGGGTTGCACCAGATGACTTTGAAAGGTCCCTTCTCACCCAAACCAGTCTGGGATTCTATGATTTTGAGGAGATGTTTCAGCTCTCTCTCAGTAGGGTTTATTTCTGCCAGCACGTTTCTGGGAGCATAGGTGGTTACAAACTCGGAAAGTACCATTGGCATTAAAATAAAGTAAAATTAGAAAAAGAGGGATGATGCCAGGAGCTTTCCTCAGAGGGAAACCTTCTAAAGATTAATGAGAGAGAAGGAAATGAGCAAGGACCTGATCCCTCAGTGTGGTGCCGGGGGAGAGCTCCAGCTCCAGTGTCAGAGAGCTGGCGGAGAACTTTATTAGAAATTTCATTCTCTGGTTAAACAAAGTTGTAGCGAGCAGCTAGTGGGCACCGAGAAAAGCTAAATACAGATAAATTCTCCTTCGCGTGGCAGACTTCGGGTAACTACGCGTGCGGCATGGGGCTGAGCACCACGCTGCTGCTTCCTTCAGCTCTCCCTCCCCACCCCACTTCCATGCCAACTCTTCTCTCCTGCAGGTGAGTGTGTTTTCAAGCACATCACAAAAAAGTTAACATATCAGCCAGGCCCTGCAAAAGCAGTAAGTGCTGGGAAAGCAGAGGATTAGATTATTTACAGTGTCCTACATTTTAATGTCAAAAAAAGACCTCCCCAGCGTGGTAGTTGGGGATTTGGAACACGAGCAGAGAGTGTAATGCTGATCAAGATGAACGACCCGTGCTGATGAAAGCCTTGTAAAAAACCCTCCTGAAGAGACACGGTGTCCTAGAATTTGGGAAACGAGATAAATTGGGTGCTCTGGCAGAAATGATTTCTATGCAAAACACAATAAACAAATAGAAATGGTTACCAGACCAAAAAAAACCCAACAAAACCTGAATGAAGATATTTTTTTTTAGTTCAGAAACCCACAGAGGTATTTTTCAATACCCAGTCTGGAACAGAAATGCTAAAACTATTCTGGAATGTCAAACGAAATAACCCGGAAGGTTGAAAGGGAAAGTGCTTCTGAATTCTATTGTGCTAACGGAACCGTCACCAGGTAAACGCAGTCAGCTGAGACACTTGAAAGCTTCAAGGACAAGTTCAGGTTGAGTTTATGGAGTTTTTGTTTTGAATTTAATCTCGCTAATTATTTTAATAATTAAAAATGTTCTCCTAAAGCAGGTGGTAATTAGCTAATTATTTACTCTGTTTATGTTTCCTGCTTACTTATGCCTTTTCATTATTCTCCTAAACTTGAAGAGACTTCAAACCTCTTCAAAAAGTGTTGATGTTTCCACCTCGAGGTGTCTGGCCAGGAGGCCTCAGGGCACTTGCGCTCTCTCGTTCAGGGACAGAGTCCTGGACCGCCGGGGGACAACCAGCACGGCCAGGAGCACGGCCAGGGCCACGGCCACGGCACTTGCCCCCACGGTGTCGTGGTTCTGCCCGTGGTGCCTTCTCCAGCAGCAAGGCTTTGTGCTGGTGCCGCAGGAGGGATCGACACGGCCTCCAGTCTGTCGTTATTGCGATAGCGGTGTGAAATTACGCGGCTCCTCATTTGTCTGTGCTAAAAATAAACACTGAATAGCTGTTTTAATTAATGAGTAAATATAGCTAATGGATAGAACTACAATTAATGCAGGAAAAGTTGTGAGAGCTTGGGGCAGTGTGAATATAATTCAGGATGGTTGGGGTAACCAAGACTCTCATTTCTCCTCCTCCTGAGAGCCCTGGGCTGCTGCTCCCTCCCTGCTGGCAGGGACAGAGAGGCCCTTTCAAGGCAATGGTAGGAGATGGTAGGACAGGAGGAGAACCAGCCCCAAATACAATGTTCTCCTTGGTGCCAGTTGGGGAAGCAAAACCGGCCATAAGTCATACAATTATAGAATCATAAAAATCACAGAATCCCAGACTGGGTTTGGGTGGGAATGGACCTTCCAAGGTCATCTGATCCAACCCCCCTGCAGGGAGCAGGGACATCTGCAGCTGGAGCAGGTTTCTCAGAGCCCCATCCAACCTCCCCTGCAATGGGGCCAGGGATGGGGCAGCCACCACTTCTCGGGGCAACCTGGGCCAGGCTCTCACCACCCTCAGGATCCAAAATTTGTGGCCTCCTCTGGCCCTGCTCCCAACAGGTCCCTGTGTCTTCTGTGCTGAGGACTCCAGAGCTGGACGCAGCACTGCAGGGCAGGGGGGGGCGGTCTCCCCAGAGTCATCCTTGGATCCACAGATTCAGAGGCACTGGTGATTCACAGCAGCCTTCCATAGCATCCCACAGTGGCCACGGGCTTTACTGGCTCTCTTATCTCAAGGGACAAGCTGACCCCACAGCTCTTCCACTGGGCACCTTCCCTACCAGGGCAGGAGACATTTCCTTACTGAGCACCTTGCTCCCTTCCAGTCCTGCAGGAAATTCGCACCAGCACTCTCTCTCCCACGCACGTTGCAACGGGTTTTTCCCCTCCCTCCGTGCCTGAAAGCCGAGCATGGCATTGATAAAGAAGATAAACACAGAAAAAATGGCTATCTGGCTTTTTCCTTATCTACATTCCTGCTGATGCTGTTCCTGTGGAACTTATTGCTGTGGTACCTGAGCAGGGTTGTGGTGGAGGAGGTCTCAGAGTCCCCTCTGCTGGCGAGATCTCCAAGGACGGTGTTTGGCTGGGGCATTGGAACCAACCCTGTAATCACCTCCCTGGGCAAGGCTGGTGACAAAGAAGTGGCGCTTCAGCTCATCCAGCCCCATCCTTTCATCCTGATGTAAGGTTGGCATAAGAAGAGCACATGGGGAAAGTGCAGCTCCCTTCCTGTCCTTGCTAAACTCTTGAGGACAGGGTAGATGAAACTGTGGGTCATCGAATGATCAAATCATTTTGGTTGGAAGAGACCTTTCAGCTCCTGGAGTCCCAGCATTGCCCCACCCCTGCCAGGGCACCACTGAGCCCTGTCCCTCAGCACCACAGCTCCACACCTTGGAAACCCCTCCAGGGAGCAGGGGGACTCCAGCCCTGCCCTGGGCAGCCTGGCACACGCCTGGACAACCCCAAAGGGCAACAAATTGCTCCTCAGCTCCAACCTCAACCTCCCCTGGGGCAACTGGAGGCCATCTCCCCTTGTCCTGGTGCTTGTTCCTTGGGAGCAGAGCCCGACCCCCCCTGGCTCCAAGCTCCTGAATTTCAGGGAGTTGTGGAGAGCCAGAAGGTCTCCCATGAGCTTCCTTTTCCCAGGGTCCCATCTCAGGATGGTTGCACAGCTCACAGAGCAGCTCTCTTAGTCAAAGACCAGAGAAGGAAGACTGGAAAAGAGAACATGTGAATGAAGTTGTGGAGAAAACAACATGAAATAGTGAGGAGAAATGTATCCATACACAGAAAGCTTTAGCACATTTATTACTAATGTATAACAAAGACAGTTAAACACAGATAAATGGCAGCTTTGATGAGCCTTTATTGCATAGTTCTTAGCGCCTCATTAAATATGAAGAATAAAAGAAGAGTAGAGGACTCAAAAGACAAATCTGCACACGCCGCTAATGAGCGATGAGGAGGCTGAAGACAAAGGACAGAATTTGGCACATTTGAGTCGCCACTGCTGTAGGAATTGAGCAGGAATGTGAAGGAGGAAGACATATAGACAGGAGGGAAGTTTTTTGGTCTTTGCTTGGGGGAAGTGAGCTGAGTTTGGTACCTTAATTCATCACTAGGCAAAGACAGACACAGGATACCGCCCAGCACCGGAGGAGAAAAAAAAAGTCTCATTGTTATAATTCATAGAATCACAGAATCACAGAATATCAGGGGTTGGAAAGGCCCTCTAGAGATCATGGAGTCCAACCCCCCTGCCAGAGCAGGAGCACCCAGGGCAGGGCACACAGCAACAGATCCAGGGGGGGCCGGAGAGTCTCCAGAGAAGGAGACTCCACCACCTCTCTGGGCAGCCTGGGCCAGGCTCCGTCACCACCACAGGAAAGAAGTTTCTCCTCCTGTTGAGGTGGAACCTCCTGGGTTCCAGCTGGTACCTGTTATTCCTTGTCCTATCCCAGGGCACCCTAGAAAAGAGCCTGGTCCTTTCCACTTGACTCCCACCCCTCAGATATTTATAGACATGTACCAGCTCCCCTCTCAGGCTTCTCTTCTCCAGACTGAACAGGCTCAGGGCTCTCAGCCTTTCCTCACAGGAGAGACGTTCCAGTCCTGTTCTGCTAAGCCATAAGATTGCCGTGTGCTCGTCAGCGTTCAGCCGGCCCTTCCGAGCCCCATCAGTGCTATGATGAGAGACTGCCAAGGGAGAAACTAGTCAGGAGCAGGCAGATAAAAAGGGAGGGCTGCCTCCCGACATGGCTGTGTCCTCTGCGCTGACCCGAGCTGTCCCCTTCCAAGCAGTGGCACACATCACACTGAGCCACTGCAGGGCCTGGAGTGTCTCCTGGCACGTCCTGCTTCTGCGGTTCCCCTCGGGGCCCTGCGGGTGGGTGACCGAGACGCTGCTGCCACGCGCAGGCGGCAGTGCCTCCATCTCTGAGCCCCTGTTGAAAGGGCAGCCGGGTAACTGGGATGTTTTCCAGCTTCATGTCGACAGCAGCGGAACGCTTGGCTCCACTGGCACTCCAGCCAGGCGCAGCAGCGCCAGGACCGATCCTGCGCGGGGATGCTCAGCACAAGCCCTCTGTGCCGGGGCTGGCTGGAGACGGGCACTGTGCTGGGGAACCCAGTGGCCTGAGGTGCTGATATGGGGGCACCTTACAAGCATCATACACACGTTTGGGGGTGCCGGGTGGTGGTAGAATCATGGAATTATTTTGGTTGGGAGAGACCTTTAAGTTCATCGAGTCCAGCTGTTGCCCCATCCCTGCCAGGGCACCACTGAGCCCTGTCCCTCAGCACCATCTCCACCCCTTGGAAACCCCTCCAGGGATCAGGGGGACTCCAGCTCTGCTCTGGGCAGCCTGGGACACACCTGGACAACCCCAAAGGGCAACAAATTGTTCCTCAGCTCCAACCTGAACCTCCCCTGGGGCAACTTGAGGCCATATCAGTAGTACAGGAGATTCCCAGGGCCCCTTGCAGGAGGGATGGCCCACAGCACCAGCACACCTTGGACCAGGGACACCTTCCCCTGCCTTTCTGATTTGAACCTTTGGCAAGGGAACAGGCCCCGTCACCACCACTGCAGGATATTTCCTCTGCACAAATACAGCTTCTCTAGCTACAGCTCAAGGTTTTTATTTTTAATGCGGGATTTTTCTTTTTTTTTTTTTTTTTGCATGTGGAGTTCACTTGTTTATTTGCTTGAGAAGATTAGAGAAGTCCCAAGGGAGCATGTGTTCTCACTCATACTCATTTCCTACCTAGAATTACATTACCAGCACTTTCTGTAGTCTTCCTGGGGTTTAAAATTAAAACAGAACATGAATATTGATACCAGTATCCTCCTTAAAGCACAAACAGCACACACGTCACTCTCACCTACAGGGACAAGGAGGAGGAAGGCAGCCCACCTGAGATGGACACCTATGGTGTCCATGCATGCACCAGACCGCAGTGAAACGGGTGTCGCTTGTGCCAGCGCCGTGCCAGATGCAGGTTTCTGTTATGCCAGCTCTCCTGCATCCAGACCCACCTTCCTCAGCACCCACCATGGGCTGGTGCCCATCCTGGAGAGATCACAGAATCCCAGTATGGTGGGGGTTGGAAGGTCCCTCTGGAGCTCATCTGGTGCCCCCCCTGCTCCAGCAGGGTCACCCAGAGCAGGGGGCCCAGCAGCGCAGGGTCCAGGTGCCTTTGGAATCTCTCCAGAGGAGGAGGCTCCCCAAGCTCTCTGGGCAGCCTGGGCCAGGCTCCAACCCCCTCCCACCAAAGAAGTTGCTCCTCCTGCTCCCAGGGAACCTCCTGGGTTCCAGTTGGTGCCCGGTGCCCCTTGTCCTGCCGCTGGGCACCCCTGAGCAGAGTCTGGCCCCAGCCTCTTGCCCCCCGGGGGCCCTTGAGCTCTTGCTCAGCCTTGCTCAGCTCCCCTCTGGGGCTGCTCTTCTGCAGCTGAACAGCCCCAGGGCTCTCAGTCTTTCCTCCTCACAGTGATTCGATTCAGCAGCTGAGCTGGACCAGCTGAAAAGGGGAAATGCCCAGGAGGTTGAAGGGATGGCAGGACCCATGGTGTTCCCTCTGACTGATGGCTGCTCTCCCTGATACTGTGGTTTCTCCCCTACGCTCCGTACCGGGCTGTGTCAGTCCCTGTCAAATGATTCACTGGCTCCAGAGTCTATGGCAGCTTAAAAGCCATATCGCTTGCCAGGGTGACCGCTCCACTGGCCCCACTGCTCTCGGATTAGGCTTCATTTGTTTAAGAAGTGCCCATAGCTGGCAAGATGCTCACTTGGGGCTACCACTTCACATGGACAAATGTGGTGAGTAAAGTGACTGTGCCAGGTCAGTAAGGGAGAGGGAAGGTGACAGGTCATCTGTACCTGCTGATGGGCACTCTTGCCTTTTGGAAACTCTTTGATGTTTGATTGTTTTTGTTTTAAAAGCTTCCAAAGACAAGAGAGACGAAGGAGCAGCTACACACCTAAAAATTGACTGGATAGCCAGGCCCATTGTTCAGCCTGGATAAAAGGAGGCTCAGGGGAGACCTTCTCACCCTTGAGACAGGAGGTTGGAGCCAGGGGGCTTTGGCTCTGCTCCCAAGGAACAAGCAACAGGGCAAGAGGAATCAGCCTCAAGTTGCCCCAGGGGAGGTTTAGGTTTAGGAGGTTTAGGAGCCGAGGAGCAATTTTTTGCCCTTTGGGGTTGTCCAGGCCTGTGCCAGGCTGCCCAGGGCAGGGCTGGAGTCCCCCTGCTCCCTGGAGGGGTTTCCAAGGTGTGGAGCTGTGGTGCTGAGGGACAGGGCTCAGTGGTGCCCTGGCAGGGATGGGGCAGCGCTGGGACTCCATAATCTTAAAGGTCTCTGCAACCAGAACAATTCCATAATTCTAACACCAGCATACAGCCCTGGGGAGAAGTGTGCCCAGCAGAGAAAACAGAACCAGTACCTCTGGGAATCGCTGGGACTCAGGTTCCTAAATGGGTACAATTTGCTGCTGTTCAGAGAGGGTTACATCGCTAACTGACTGCGGGGCTTGAAAATGAGCTGTGGTTCCTAGGGCTCCCTCCAAACATCACCCTGGTCAATTACTAACTCGCTTCCTGTAACAGCAGCAAAACAGGGGAGCACATCACCTGGGGGGGATTACAAGCAAATCAACATACAAAAAAGACCAGCTAAAGCTCATTGAAATAACCGACATTCTGCTTGAAGTGAGTAACAGCATTTGACTGACCAGTGAGTGCACCGGTGTGTGCACCTCTGCTGGGAGGCCAGGCTGGGAGACTTGGGCTTGTGCAGCCTGCAGAAGAGAAGGCTCCACGGAGACCTTCTGGGGGCCTTTCAGGGCTTCCAGGGGCCTGTCAGAAAGATGGGGACAGACTTTGGAGCAGGGCCTGGTGGGACAGGACAAGGGGGGGTGGATTGAAACTAAAAGAAGGAGATTTAGACCGGAGAAAAGGGAGAAATATTTGATGCTGAGGGTGGCGAGAGCCTGGCCCAGGTTGCCCCGAGAGGTGGTGGCTGCCCCATCCCTGGCCCCATTGCAGGGGAGGTTGGATGGGGCTCTGAGCAACCTGCTCGAGTTGCAGATGTTCCTGCTCCCTGCAGGGAGGTTGGATGAGATGACCTTTAGGGGTCCCTTCCCACTCAAACGATTCTATGGTTCTGATTCTTGACACATCTAAATACCTTTGAATCTCTGCCCTCAGGCTGCTGCCCAGGACGTCAGCTCTGCTGTCCCAGTTGCCAGTGCTCTCCAGGTTGGGGTACGAACCAGCACTGCTCCGTTGATGTGGTTGTGATTGTCCTTTCAGATGGAGCGAGGACAGGATTTGACATCGTCTGATTCTCATGTTCATCAAACTTTCCCAGTTGCTCTCCCACTGCCAACCAGAGGCTTTCTCACATGAACCCGGCATCATCCACGCCTGCAGTTCTGCATCGCCTTCCCCACGAGCAGCGTCAGCAAGCAGAGCACCCAACGCTGCCGAAGGAGCCCAAACCTATGGAAAAAATAGGGTCTGGATGAGCTACTCAGGTCCCGGGTAACAAATTAAGAAGGGGAAGAGAGTGACTTACGACAAGGGTACAGGAAACTAATTGCTGCTCCATGCATGACCAAAAATATGCATTTAAAAGCAAACCACATGCTCAGCCATCTCCTCTCGCAGCTAATTTTGAGGACACATTATGTAGAAAAACGTGCCACCAGCTCGTAGCTGCATTTCAATGGAGCGGGGTCGATTTTTTTGCCAGAGAAAAGAAATCTCCTTTGGAGTGCTGCTCCTTTGAAGGACCCGCAGCAGTTTATTATCTCTGCATCTGCCTGCGCCAAGTCCGGTTTTCAGTGTCACCCTGAGCTCGTCCGCATCCAATTTTTGCAGGCAGTAATGACAGGGCAATGGTGTGATGCTATTGGAGATGAAATGAGACTGTTGTGGAAAATCCCAGAGTCAGGGGTGAGATCGAGCTGGATGGGGACGACCCTGGATCTTTGCCATCAGGTGGGGATCGGCCAGCACAGGAGTGCCCGGCAGAGCCTGTCTGATGCTGCTGCGAGGTGGGGGTGGCTCCCCCAGTCACGCTGGTGTGCACAGGGATGCTGATGGGGATGAAGATGCCGGTGTGAGCAGGGATACTGGTGGGCATGGGGGAAATTGGCAAACATCCTGCTGTTTCTACAGCTCTGGTGTGGGGCGGCTGCGGTGGCCACACCAGGCCTCACCCTGTCCAAGGGGTTTCACCCTGAAGGTGCTGCCCAGGCTGTTTTGTCTTTGTAAGCAAGAGATCAGCCGCAGGATCATTCAGTGACCACACTCAACTCCCTCGTGGCATCACAGCTTTTGTTCTTGCTCCTGTTCACACGCTGCTCCCCGGCTCTCCAGCACCAACCGGGCAAGGCGCAGGCCCTTCAGGCCTGGCCTGATTATGGTGGCAGCCCTGCACCACGTTCCACCCAGCCCCGTGTGCATTCCCAATCTGCCTTTTTCCCCCTCACACCCACGGTGCTTTGTCACTTATTTCCCTCCCGATTCAATCAGCTGCCTTAACCTACACTATTCCTCCTGCGATATTTGGGCTGCATGTGTAGCAAACACCTCCCTCCTGACCCAACCTCACCAGCTCTCGGTCTCCCACCCGCAGCCCGGCCGAGCGGCGGGCCACGGACATTATCAGGAGTGCTATGTCAGCAGCAGTGCAATGTCAGCAGGGCTCTATCACCACTGCTCTATCTGCAGCAGGGCTCTGTCATCACTGCTCTCTGGGGAGCAGGGCTCTGTCATCACTGCTCTCTGGGGAGCAGGGCTCTGTCATCACTGCTCTCTGGGGAGCAGGGCTCTGTCATCACTGCTCTCTGGGGAGCAGGGCTCTGTCATCACTGCTCTCTGGGGAGCAGGGCTCTGTCATCACTGCTCTCTGGGGAGCAGGGCTCTGTCATCACTGCTCTCTGGGGAGCAGGGCTCTGTCATCACTGCTCTCTGGGGAGCAGGGCTCTGTCATCACTGCTCTCTGGGGAGCAGGGCTCTGTCATCACTGCTCTCTGGGGAGCAGGGCTCTGTCATCACTGCTCTCTGGGGAGCAGGGCTCTGTCATCACTGCTCTCTGGGGAGCAGGGCTCTGTCATCACTGCTCTCTGGGGAGCAGGGCTCTGTCATCACTGCTCTCTGGGGAGCAGGGCTCTGTCATCACTGCTCTCTGGGGAGCAGGGCTCTGTCATCACTGCTCTCTGGGGAGCAGGGCTCTGTCATCACTGCTCTCTGGGGAGCAGGGCTCTGTCATCACTGCTCTCTGGGGAGCAGGGCTCTGTCATCACTGCTCTCTGGGGAGCAGGGCTCTGTCATCACTGCTCTCTGGGGAGCAGGGCTCTGTCATCACTGCTCTCTGGGGAGCAGGGCTCTGTCATCACTGCTCTCTGGGGAGCAGGGCTCTGTCATCACTGCTCTCTGGGGAGCAGGGCTCTGTCATCACTGCTCTCTGGGGAGCAGGGCTCTGTCATCACTGCTCTCTGGGGAGCAGGGCTCTGTCATCACTGCTCTCTGGGGAGCAGGGCTCTGTCATCACTGCTCTCTGGGGAGCAGGGCTCTGTCATCACTGCTCTCTGGGGAGCAGGGCTCTGTCATCACTGCTCTCTGGGGAGCAGGGCTCTGTCATCACTGCTCTCTGGGGAGCAGGGCTCTGTCATCACTGCTCTCTGGGGAGCAGGGCTCTGTCATCACTGCTCTCTGGGGAGCAGGGCTCTGTCATCACTGCTCTCTGGGGAGCAGGGCTCTGTCATCACTGCTCTCTGGGGAGCAGGGCTCTGTCATCACTGCTCTCTGGGGAGCAGGGCTCTGTCATCACTGCTCTCTGGGGAGCAGGGCTCTGTCATCACTGCTCTCTGGGGAGCAGGGCTCTGTCATCACTGCTCTCTGGGGAGCAGGGCTCTGTCATCACTGCTCTCTGGGGAGCAGGGCTCTGTCATCACTGCTCTCTGGGGAGCAGGGCTCTGTCATCACTGCTCTCTGGGGAGCAGGGCTCTGTCATCACTGCTCTCTGGGGAGCAGGGCTCTGTCATCACTGCTCTCTGGGGAGCAGGGCTCTGTCATCACTGCTCTCTGGGGAGCAGGGCTCTGTCATCACTGCTCTCTGGGGAGCAGGGCTCTGTCATCACTGCTCTCTGGGGAGCAGGGCTCTGTCATCACTGCTCTCTGGGGAGCAGGGCTCTGTCATCACTGCTCTCTGGGGAGCAGGGCTCTGTCATCACTGCTCTCTGGGGAGCAGGGCTCTGTCATCACTGCTCTCTGGGGAGCAGGGCTCTGTCATCACTGCTCTCTGGGGAGCAGGGCTCTGTCATCACTGCTCTCTGGGGAGCAGGGCTCTGTCATCACTGCTCTCTGGGGAGCAGGGCTCTGTCATCACTGCTCTATCTGCAGCAGGGCTCTGTCACCACCGCTCTATCTGCAGCTGCATTTCTGGCCCACGAGCACCCACTGCTGCTGGGGCTTTTGCTGAATGCTGCTGCGTGGGCCCCCTGGAACCTCTTTCTCCTCAAGGTAACAAATTATCTCCTCCAATTATATATATATATATATATATATTTTGTTTGGTTGTTTTTTTTTGTTTATGAAGAGAGTTGCAGTAACGATGTTTCTGTGAATTGCTTTTGCAGGTAAATAGACCAAGCCCTGTTCCTGAAGGGAGGAAATAATTGTACACAGCTAAATAGGTGCTTTGCCCCTTATCTCCCCTATTTGGTTTCTTCCCTCAGCCATCTGACGGGTTTCCTGCTGCTCATATCGCCCTCCTCCTCCTCCTCATTCTGTTATCCAGGTTTGTTTCGCTCATCCTTCTGATGACCCGGCGAAGTCCTCTCTGTGCGGGTGGGAAGAAAGGAACTTTTGGTTTTCCACAAACTACTTGTGGACTCTGAACCCATTCAGATAATTCTGATCACCGAGGCTCTGCTTTTATCCTCCAAACAGCAGGATTAGGATTAGATGCCCCAAGCACAAAGCTGTTCCAGGAGGAGAGGGCATGCAGCATCAGAGCACCCGCAGCCTGGGGACTCACTTCAGCTTGAAAATCTGGAGAACACATAAATTCATCAGGTAATTTGGGGTATCCCTACTAATTGTGTCCCCTCGATAAGACTCACATTTGACCTCATCTCCGGGGAGTGTATTAAGCAGGGTGAAGCTGTGCCCATCTCAGTGTTGATGTTTCTGATGTGAACCATAAGAAGAAACCTTTTCCCAAAACTCGCTCTGGCCAAGTGTCCAGTGCTCTGTGCAGGGCCCTCGGTGCTTAGACGCTGATCACCCATGTGTCCCTGAGTGGGTAACCAGCCAGCACCCAGACAGTCAGGTGGTATCAGGAAGCAGGACAGATTGTTTGAGAAGTGTAGTAGAAATGTTTAATTTAAAAAAAAAGATGGAATAATATGTCCCTTGAGCTTTCTGCTCCCCGGTGGTCAGTCCATTGCCCTCACGTAACAATCTGCTGTTCAGTTTCCATTCTCCCAGGACTGCAATTTCCGCTGTACAGCCCGGCCAGCTTTTCTCTTCATTTCAGCCTTTTATTCTCTCTTTGTGTCTGACATTTCTTTCTTCCCTTTGTGCTTCTCCCACTCATCTAATGCAACACCTTTGCCACTTCTCCCTCTTTACCATCTGAACCCCTTGTGCTGGTAATTCCTGCTTTCAAAACCGTAACCTCGGGCAGGACGAGGCCCCTGGCTCGGCTGCGTTTGCGTCGCGCTGCGGCTGTTGTGCCTCTGGAGCGGTGGCCGAGCGGAGCAGTAACTTCTCCATCATCTGCCGCCAGTTCGGTCCCTCAGTGCCCTTCAACAGCCTTCCATGAATATTCACACTAATCCCCGTGAAAGGTCTCCTCGGGAAAAATCCTATGGACTTCCATGTAGCTGAGTACAGGGTTCATTTATCCATGAGTGGCCCATCAGCCTGAGCTGCATCCACCAGAAATTCCTTTTGATTTCCTGTTTCACCAACAAATAGTCAATACAGCGATCTTGACGTTAAAGCAGAATAATCTCATTTTGTCTGCCCCGTCTGCTTTCTGGATGGAGATTAAAGAGAAGAGTTGAAGGAAGAGAAGTCTCTGCAGAGCTCATGAAAGAGACAGACTGAAGGTGTGGAGCACCCCTGGTCAAGAGGCTGTTCCGTACCTTCTATTTGTTGATATGCTGTAAGCATCGGCTGCATCACGTGGAGCACACGCATCCTTTTGCTGCTTCTATTATGTATGGATATAGAGATAGAGATAGAATCCATTGGAAGTTGGAGGTGCTGATTCAGGCTAGAAAAGCCTGGGCACTCTAAAGAAAAAAATAACGATACGCTTTTTCTGTAAGAGATGCTCATCAGTTAACGCCGGTGAGGACTAAACGCTCGTCACACACACATCAAAAATACATCAAACTGCTGCTCAGCCTGTATTCGGATGTGTCTTGATGGTGTAGCTCTACTACAGTATCCTTACCTCTGAGGAGAGGAGCGTGATCGTGAGCATCCACCCTTCCTCCCGCTGACGGAGCGGTTGATGTGCCCACACCAAATGACACCGTAATTCAATTGCTGGCACATTGAGGTTTTTTGACATCAAGACTCGCACTATAAATTCCAATTCCGTATTCTGTCAGTAACTAACAAATGCTGAATTATCTCCTTCCTTAGACATAGGCCATTGGAATCCATTTAAAGTGCTTAATGACACATTAATGAAGCATGATTTTCCCGCAGAGTTTCTGAACTCCGGCCACCGGCGCCAGGACCAGCGCTGCCAATCAAATTAGAGTGTCATCGCTCCTCAGTAAATAAAGGTTAATTGGATGTTCAGTAGGAAAGGATCAGGAACGTGAGACATATCTATGGCAGGTTTGTTCTTACTTGAAAGTCTGATATTACCCACCCCTGTTCTGAGCATGCTGCTCAGATGCTGCTGTCACCTTCTGGGCCGGTGATTATGGACACCTCCGGGTGAGCGTGTTCTCCACACTATACTGAGAATCTTTGAAAAACTTCACAGACAAATCATTTCATAGATTCCATGCTCTTGTGAATCTGTTTCTACAGAGGGCAGGGATCTGAAGAAATTCTTGCCTTTAATTATTTCCCTACTAGACCTCTACCAGAACACTTTTGCCAGGGGCTGGTGAGCCATGAGCTAGAGGTGTCGGCTGCACCTTGGTGAGCGACGGATCCCTCCCCAGCCGTGGGCCTCCCTGCTTGGTCTGGCGCTCGTTCCTTGGTGGAGGGACAGAGCACACCCCTCCTCCACAGAGTGCCTCCTGTTGTGCCGTGACAGCAGCTTCCCAGGATTGCCTCCTCTTCCGGGACACCCATCACCTCTTCCCACCACCCAGCACCACATTCTGCCACTTGGCACCACATCCCACCACTCGGTATCACTTCCCATCACCCAGAACCACATCCCACTGTCCACCATCGCTTCCCTGTGCCCGACAAAACATCCTCCCACTCAGCACCACTTCCTACCCGCCCCGCATCACTTCCCACTGCCCAGTGGGATGGGATGCGGCGCAGCCGCCTTGCCAAGCTGTCCTGGGATGGATGGTTCAGGTGCCTCTCCAAGGAAACTGCTAAAAATCATAACAGAAATAAGTAGCCCAGTAAGCACAAACCCCTATATACGTTAAATAATGGACAGTGTAGCATGAGCCGAACCTTCATCTCGGGGCATCAGGGATTTTATTATGGAAAAACTCCATCCTGTTTTTCAAAACCCATTAATGTACCTTAAGTACCTTTTCTTCTTCAGAGATTCTCTTTCAAACTCCCAGCTTTTGTTTAGTCTTTCGCTGCTAATTAACCCTCCGGAGCTATTTGCTCCCTTTCCTGCTCTGGAGGCCTGACCTTTCATTGAAGACTTCTGATATTTTAAAGCTCTGATTAAAATATTTCCATTAAGTGCTTTTTCAATGAACAAAGGGCTTTTGACATGAACAAAAATGTATTCTCTGAATTATTTGGCTTTGCTAAAATGTATCAATTTGCCACAAAATTTTATTAACTGCACAAGGAAAAAAATATATCCAATAAAAAAAATAGTGGAAAACATCATAGACTTTCACTGTTTTTTTATAAAAGTTTGTTTTAAATCCAGCAATAATAACAGAAATCGACAAAACCAGAAATTGCAGCCAGAAACAAGCGAAGGAATCTGGAATTAGTGCACTGCTCATTCTCTAAATGAAAGAAGGAACAAGCAATGAGACATGACACCAAAACCTGGACAGGTTTGGCCTGGGCTTCCTTGTTATCACACCACTTTCAATGGAAGAAAAGCAAAGCAAAGAGCAGTGTTGTCATTCAGTGGTTTCTCCAAGAAGAAAGGGTAAGTATTTCACCCTGCTTACCAGGAGCAAGTGGTGCTGTGGCAGAGGCACCATTTGGGCCGCTGGCACTAATTTCTGCCCCATGCAGCTGTCCTGGATTGTGCTCTTGACTACCTCCCTGAGGAGGAAAAAAAAAAAAAAGAGAAAAAAGGTGTAGTTGCTTTGCCATTCTTCATTTTTTGGTTGCTATTACTTTTTAGACCATTAACCCCTCAAGACAGAGGTTGCATCTTGCCGAATATTTGTGCAGCATCACCCTGACCTCCTGGGCAGCTGCTGCTGCCTCTCCAAAGCAAACAGGAACATCTCCAACAGGCAAATCCCAGCGTGAGGGCCCCGGGGAGCCCCGACGGCTGTGCACGTGCGGCACTCGGAGAGGTGCAGTCAGAATTAGGCAATATCAACCTCCTTTCCTCGCCGTGGGGAGAGAAGCGCTGTGGGTGGAGAGGCACAAAGCACAGGTCCCGGGGCTGGAGGACGGTCCCTGCCACGGCACGTGCCAGGCGCCGCCGCGCCGGCGACTTTCCCGCAGAGCGCTCGGCGATAGCGGGAAACGTGTTAAATCCTCCAGCCATACTGGGAATGAAAAAGGAGATAAGAAGAGTCAAGTCGAGTGGAGACATTTTTCCCCCTACCACAGACACTCTTTGGGAGTTGAAAAATTGACTTCTGTTTCATCCATTTTAATGCTGAAGGGTAGGCTGGCCACGGCCCGACGGCGAGATTGTCAGCGCTTTGTCATCCCGACACTGCAATTTCAGAATGTGTGATGGGAAAGTCATCTTGATGCCAGATCCTGGGTGAGATTTGGACGACACAAAGCTCGCAGGGTTTGGAGCGAAGGTCCAGGGCGTCCCCTCCTCGCTCCCCCACGCGCTGGCGCTGTGGCAGGGCAGCAACATCACAAGATACTCTGGTGTGTGCAGTTAATTTCAAAGAAAGCTGGGTTTTTTTAAAAAAAACAAACCACACATCCGTCCTTCCTTCAGCTGCTTTGTCAGTTCTGCTTGGAGCTCCTTTGGGCAAAGAAAAGCATCTGTTTCTGTTGCAGGGTGTTTGAAGATAGGCTGAAGTGTCAACATTTAGACCCCAACTAAAAGCACTCAGGTTTTATACACCCAAATTTACATTCCAGTTTTGACTGTTGCCAAGTTACCTAATTTAGTATAATTAACAATGCTCAGAACAAGCGTGTTGCTGCTTGGACCCCACTGAGATGCTCAGCAGCCTGAAGGGGTCCCTCAGGTCTTCTGCTCACACGTTTCTGTGAGTATCTCAGGCAGGCAGCAAGACCTGGAGGATTTTCCATCGCTGCCAATGCCAGAGGAGAAGCAGGACCTCACCATGTCCATCCACAGGAGCCGTGTGCCTCATGAGCCCATCCCATAGCTGGATGGATCATGGATCAAGCTCCTGGCTGCAGGAGCACCAGGAGCTTGGTCCTGCTACCAGCTGAATCCCCAACATCCTACATAATGCTGGGAAACCCACTAGACTGGGGAACTGGGTCTTACTGGAAATAGAGGTAAGTTCCCTCCACTTCCCATTCCCAGCCATTTGGGAAAAAAACAAACAAACCAAACCAAAACCTGAGTAAAAAGAAACCTGGCAGAAGTTTCCCTTTTTTTGTTCTCCAGCTCTCCTACAAGAAAACTCGATTTTTGTTTAGTTGTGAAACATGCCCCACCACATAACCCCATAAAACTGGCCCAGGCTGCCCGAGAGGTGGTGGCTGCCCCATCCCTGGCCCCATTGCAGGGGAGGTTGGATGAGGCTCTGAGCAACCTGCTCGAGTTGCAGATGTCCCTGCTCCCTGCAGGGGGGTTGCACCAGATGACTCTGAAAGGTCCCTTCCCACCCAAAGCAGTCTGTGATTCTATGAGGCAGAGCGACACCAGCTCTGGCCTTGCCATCCACTAAGGCTTCAGAGGTGTCCGGCTGATCTTCCAAGCTGGGCCCTGGTGACACCCTCCACAGTGGGTTTGCTGACAAGCAGTGACAGGATTTACACCAACAGACTGCAGGTGGTTCTGTGTGCCAAGGGTCCCGAGGCACCTGCAGCAGCTGTGGCAGAAATTTCCCTCCAGCCTCAAAGCCTGACCCAACTAGTCCCTCCTCCTGCGGTTACGGTGGGAGCCCTGCAAAGGCCCTGGGTGGGAGTAACGAGTCTCAGGGCTCTCCCTGCATAAGAAATGAATGTGCTAGCGATCTTCTGCTGGAGCCACCTTCCCGTCTCCCTCAGTGGCTCTGGGCATCCTTCTCAGATGCCTTTCAGCACAATCCCCATATCCTGTTGTATGGCTTCTGCCTGTTCCCAAGTTAACTTTGTTTGTATAATATTCCCAGATCAATAGTATTTCTCTTACATATTTCAGAAAGTAGGTTTTTGGCTAGAGGAGAGTGGTTTCAGTTATAATCTTTTTATGTATCTATTTTTTCAGCATGTGATAGCACAAGAGACAGATAAGGAGGTGAAATTCTTTATGTTGTTTTTTCTTTTTCCCCCCTGTCATTGAAGTCCTACTACTCCAGAGAACATAAAGCACAGTCAACAGGATGTCACCTGCTCTTTAACCATCATCTTGTGATCATAATCCTATCATTAGGAACGTGCTTCAAGTGCGTGTATAGCAGCTTAGGGATTGTCACCTATAACAAATTCCTACCTGGGACTTGCTTAAATACAACAATCTGCCTTCTTAGATCCTATTAGATCAGTGAGCAAATTCCGCTACTCCTCAGAATTAGATTTGTGTAAGGAAAGATTAGCCTTGTGTAACGCAGTGAGTTACTTCTTGTTGTTCTGAGCCGTACTAAATGTAAATCACATCTCGGGCGCAATAATGATTCAAACAGGAAATGCAAAAGAAAAGACATAAATATGAAAAAGAAAGATAGGATGTATAGGAACGCAGGGCGTTTGAAACTCGTTTTGAAAGTCAAATGCATACCTTTATTTACAACGCTCCGATACTACCCAGTTACCCAATGAATTTCTGTGAAATAATAACATATCGGCACCTTTCTGAGCAGCACAGCTGGAGCAGAATGCGAATGAGGCAGCAATAACTCAGACCTGTCAGGGAAACACCCTGGAAAGAGACGCTGCCTCCTCCCGCTGCACAGCAGCGCAGAAGCCTAAAAGTTTATCTAAGTTCCCTTTGGAGAAAGGGCTAAGGAAATAGCAGAAATATCACTTGCGAACACCTCAGAAATAAGTCCTGCAGCTCCGTGTTTAAACACAGCTTTTATGAAAACCAAATTAAAATGGAATTAAAAATACACCGCAGAGACAGAGCACTTGGATTGTAGGCTTGTGCTCTGCGGTGGGTGGACAAGCCCTTCAAGCACAGGATGCCTTCTCCGAACGGAAAACCGAGCTATGAAAAGACAGGCGCTGGACTTACCTGAGGGTGGTTAAGGAAATACACTGGAGAAAGTGCACAGGCCAAACATAACCTGCCTGCTCTCACCAGGAAGAGCAGCAGCACCACAGCCTGCTATACAGGAAGGCGAGGAGCTCTTATCAGGAGAAGGAGCAGCACCTGAGAGCCAGAATCAATAAAGCCGCCTGGCTTGGGCCAGCTGGGAAGAATTAACTGGTTTCCTCCAGGAGTGTGGGCAGGAGGTGCTGGTGAGGGGGTGCTGTGGGAGAGCAGGGTGGACTGGGCTGGGGGCACTTTGCATGGTCATGCAGTTAACATCAAGACAGGGGGCACCTGGGGACGTGGGACTTGGGTAGCTGCATGGCCTTAGTTCAACTTGACTTAACACCGTTCTTCATTCAGCCTTAAAAATGTGCTTGAGGCACTCTGAAGATGTTCTAAATTCACTCTGCAAGATTCTCACTGTATTTTTTCTTGCACGCTTGCTGCTGCTTGTCCTGTGCAGATCTATCGGCAGTAGTGTGTTCATCAGGAGAAACTTCTTTGCTGGGAGGGTGTCGGAGCCTGGCCCAGGCTGCCCAGAGAGGTGGTGGAGTCTCCTTGTCTGGAGAGACTCCAAAGGCGCCTGGACCCTGCGCTGCTGGGCCCCCTGCTCTGGGTGACCCTGCTGGAGCAGGGGGGTGGCACCAGATGATCCCCAGAGGGCCCTTCCAGCCCCCACCAGGCTGGGATCCAGTGAAGCTGCAACGCTGGAAGTCCCAGTCATCACCAGCAGAGTGCTAGCAGCCATTCTGCACGTTAACTACAGGACTTTAACTCCTGCCCAAGCTGAAACAACACTGGTTTTAATAACCCAAAACCCACCCAACTCCTTCAGTGTCACATTCATCTCAAATCAATTCTATATCTCAGATTGTCCTGGATGCACAGAAATGTTTTTTATCATCCCATTTTGCTGGCCAACTCCCTTTTTCCAGCAGCGCTCTGCCCCAAGCACGCTCTCCTTCCAGCACCATGTGCACGAATGCTCAGGAGGCACCGTGGAAGGTGAAAGGAGAACACCATGGTGATTTCAGGGGCCTGGAAAGCCCAGGAGTAACAAGGCCGTCTCATCAGAGCTGCTTTCTCATCCCGAGACTCGCAGAGCTCCATCTTAGCTCGTGTGGAGAAGTCTGGAAGAGTGAGTCAGCTTTTCCTGGTAATTACCGAGAGGTTTTGTGTTCCCGTCAGCGGAGCCGCTCTCTGCAGAGAGGCATAGCCTCTCGTGTTGAAACACGAAAACGTTGGAAACCATCGTTATTGTTCCACCAAACAATGGATCCCTCGAGAAGCAAAACAACACTTTCTATTTACACAACTGTACAAACCGTTGTTTAGAGAAGGAGAGGAGGGTTTCCTTGGTACTCAGGGAACCGCTTCGTGCTCCTACCCGCCCAAACGGAACAACAATAGCGATTAATTTGTGTGACGAGGAAAAAAGCAGCACTTGGCCCCTTGGCGGGGTGAGAGCCGGAGCATCTCTGTTCTTGATGGAAGACTCTTCAGCCACCCTGCCAACGCTCTCCAGACCTTTGTGCTCTTAGGTTGTAACAGCTTCTTGGAAGCTACACGCTTCACAAATCAAAGCCGGGAAGGGACAAGGCCAGGGGCTGAGGGCTGTGAGGCAGCAGCATGGATCCCATGCCTCAGGATCACCCAGAGCATGGATCCCATGCCTCAGGGTCACCCAGAGCAGGGATCCCACGCCTCAGGGTCACCCAGAGCAGGGATCTCACACCTTGGGATCACCCAGAGCGGGGATCCCATGCCTCAGGCAGCCCTTGCAGACGCTCCCACATGGCACCATCATGGAAGCTCTGCTCGGTCAAGACCACGGCACCGCCCCGGAGCCCAGCAGGAGGACACGGCTGTCCCTGTGCCGTGCCCAGGGGGATGGATGTCTCAGATGGGCACCTACAGCATCCACTGAGATGTGGAGGAGCTCCCCTGGTCCCTCTTGATGGCCTTGTCTGCCAAGAACTAATTCGCCTCCACCCCGTTACCTTGAGAGAGAAACACTCACGACCAGCCCCGCTTCATCTGCAGCCAGGAACTGGGTGATTAATTGGTATTTTCCTTTGGTTTTACATGAGAAACTTTTCAATAATTTTGTGAACTATTTTAGCTCAAGCAGGAGAGAGAATGTATAATTTATTTTTTGTTACTTGATCGAGTTAGTTGTTCGTAGCTTGCCGTGGCAGGATATACTGGGAATGCGGTATTTTGTAAAGTGTCCCTTTTCTGTGAGATTAGTAAATTTAATTTGAAATTCTGTATTCACAAGTAGTGCACTGGCTGAAGGCAAGCCGTAGAACAGATGACAAAGGTTATTACATTTTTTAAATTATATTTTAAAGATGTTTAATAACTGTGGAGAAAAGACTTTTATGAAAATGGAAATTGGCAGATTAGAGTGAGTTACTCAAAGTTATTTTAAAAAACACATGAAGTTACTTTTCCTATCACCCCTTAAAGGGCCAAGGTCGTGTTCTCAAGACCAACGTTCTAATTTGGACCAGGATTTAGCTGAATCCACAGTCATATTCTACAAATTGATTCTAAACGCAGATAAAAAACGTATGATAGTTAATGATGGTCAGCAATTTTCAAACACAGTTTTAAGACTTCTTTGTCTCCAACATTAAAATTTAAGTTGGGTTCAAAACACGGGTGAAGTTTTTTCTGACTCATGTTCAAACCAAAATGAGCTTCTTGGAGATAAATTCTGCCTTGATCTCGAGACCCTGATGTAACAGGGAGGCAAAAGCCAACTCCACATTGGGAATTTACAACCTGATCGTGCAATTTTCAAATAAGAGGAAGTTTTCTGTGAGTATGAGTTAGAGTAAAACTGAGCCTGTGGGGGTTTTGGAACATAAAATAGAGGCCACCCACTCCTCCACAGGCTTCTGCTGCTCCTGAAAAGAATAAATCCAAGCAAAATCTCATGTTTTCTGCTGAAGTCGGCAGGTGCAACTGAAAACACAAAGGAATAGATTGTGCTCCAGAAGATGACTTGCTGGTTCTCACCTTATTTTTCAAAACAATTCCCTCTCGCATTTGAGAACAAATGATAACAGGGAATAAATGACAAGAGCAACTCTTAGCTTCCCACAGGGAGGTAATTAATAAAGCACCCGTTGCCGGTGCTCACCTCATCGCCGGCGCGTGGGTGCTGGCATCGCACACCCACCACCAACCAGCACTGGCAGAAGCAGCACCCGTGCCGGCCTGGACCCACCAGCCTCCCCCCGCCCCCCCATCAGGTCAGAGCCCACCACAAACCTCTCCTTCACCCACGGCCCACGACCCTGCTCGTGCTGCTCAGGAATCATATGTGACATCAGCTTACAGCCTACAAGAGAAGAGGTGTGCATTTTTTGGTGAAATCTTGGCCCAGAACATATTGGTTACCCTGTCTCTTAGAAACTCCTCTGCTTTCTGATGAGGCTCCTACTGTTTAATTATGGAAGTGACTCACAGAATGATGTGTCTTTGCAGCCCCTCGGGACCTGCTCAACACCCCCAGCTCCCAAAAGCAAGATGACTATGAGGATAGGGAAGACGAAGTGTGGACCTGTGAGAGCTCTGTAGGGTGTGCATACCCCACCCACCTTCCTGGCCACCGCGTGTGCCACCAAGCACTCCACCGAGTGTGTTCTCCTGCTCCTCCTCCTGGGATAAGTAGTGGGAGATACGGGAAGTTTCGATCCAGTCGCAAGCAACTGGTTTTACCCTCCTAAAATACAAAAGCTGTTTTTAAGAGGGAAAAGAATGAAAGCACCTGCTCCACCTGCAAAATCAACCAAGCTCGTTGAACCTGAAGAACGAGTCACAAACATGTGCGTCCCACGTATTCCATAGCCTTAAAAATTGTATATGGGAATTTACATAAATTTCCATTTTCTTAGTCAACTTTATAGTAGGTGTTAAGCTTAAATTATAGTCTCTCTTCTAGCATCGTCTGAGCCAAATGCTGTTATCAATAGATTCATATAATTACCACTTTCTTCTCTAATTATTTGTGGGAGTAAGGTACAGCAGGTAGGATACTTCTATGTGATAATACAAAACATTTTTCTGCTTGTCTGTACCTAACTTGTAAAAAGGTCACAGGAAGGTTTTACAACTATTCTCAACCGAGGAATGAAATTCACACAAACAGCTCTTTCCAGCGAATCCACTGATGTCATTTCCAGCACCTAGAAATCAGCCTGTGCCAGGGCTGGAGACAGCTCTGCTGCCTTTGGGTCGGGGAGAGGGCGTCCCCTAGTTCTTGGTCCTGCATTGGCCGTGCCTGCCTCACAGGACCCCTCCTCCTTGCCTGCAGGAAGGCACCGGAGGGGTCCCATCACCCTACCCACTGCAGAAATCAATGGATTAAAGGGAGAGATGCTGAGGTGGTCTGAAATCCAACCCCTGCCCAGCTCAGCATCTTGGTCCACCGCAGGCTGCTTCCCTTCTCTGCAAGCGGTTCCAAAAAGGTCAGAAGCAGAACCGTCCAAAGTTAAGGAAAGTTGTGAGTTATGCTGATGACAATAGATCTGAGAAGCAAGTTATTTTAAAACCGGTTTGTGAAAGGCCCCAAAATCCATAATGAAGAAAGAAAACTTCCAGCTAGAAGGAAGACAAGAAAATGCTGTCTTCTAATATTGATTATTTTCCACTTTCTAATTGGTAAGAAAAAGTTTAGACATCACCACAAAATCCCTGGCAGAAAGGACTTTGAAGGAGGAACAGCTCCAGGTAGCTTGAACTTTAAACCTCTAAAGGTCTGGTGAGAAAATCCATAAAAAGATTTTCTTTGTATATGTTTTAAAATACCATGCAGATTTCGGTGGTGAGAAAGGTCTGGTTAGAAAATCCATAAAAAGATTTACTTTTTATACGTTTTAAAATACCAGGCAGATTTTGAGGGTGCAATAGGACCAGAACCACACCAGCATTTCAAATGGTCCAGCCAAATGACCCAAAGCAGCTGATATCAGAGCTGGGCGGTGTGTGCAATGCTACTACACAATTAAATTCAAAGTGCTAAAAAGGTAAAAATATACTTAATGCTGATCAACATCGTTCTACAGGTTAAACAGCCTTGATTACATTTGGTATTCTATGTCTGGATGAAAAAAAAAACAAAAAACAACCAACCCTGCAGAACTGGCATATACTTCATTTTGTCATAAAATCGTGTTGGATCAGGATCTTTGTAAATGAGATACAAAAAAAACCCCAGTAGTTTTTGGCAGTGAATACGATTGCAGGAGGGGAAGGTTATTACCGAGGCTCCCCAGTGACCCAGGTTTGATGCTATTAAAAGTTTCCATTAACAGCTCGAGAGTGGAGATGGGCGCTGGCAGGACCCCTCAGAGCTGGCACCCACCCAGGGCTTTAATCCTTCAAAATAAAGCAGAATTTAGAGATAGTCTTAAATGCTTATCCAAGTCTACTGAAAACGATAGCACGATGGTTTTGAAAGACCTTGTGAGAGAATTGGCACAGAACTGGTGAAGGTGTTTGTGAGAATCCTGGCGTTCGGCACACCGAGGGACGCCTGAGCTCACACATGAGAAGACACAGCCGATAGTGGACATCCTCAGCCCTGCAAGTGCTCAGGACCAGGCTGGACGAGGCTCTGAGCAACCTGCTCTAGTGGGAGGTGTCCCTGCCCATGGCAAGGGAGGTGGAACGAGATGGTCTTGAAGGTCCCTTCCAACTCAAGCCACTCTGTGGGTCTATGATTTTTAGTCTGTCTGCTGACAAAGAGGGGTTATTTTCATTAAGTATCCAGCACTCCTTAGCACTGACAGGTTATTTCTATCACTTCTTCTGCTCCCTGACTCCTGCAAAGCCAGAAAATGCAGATATTTGACAAACATTTCAAAACCACACTACAGGCTGAGTGAATTTTTGGCTGATGTTTCACCTCCACGTGCATCCTGGAGCCGGCTGGTTGTTGAGGTCTGTGGGTCGCAGGTCTGCAGCGCTCATAGTGAACAGACTGTCACCTCTGTTGTTAACTTCATGGAGGTCAAACACACACAAACCTCTCAGTATCCTCTTGGATACCCGGGCTGACTGTTCTTGATCACACCCTCCCTACCTCATCTTCTATTGATCAGCAGGAGGAGAAGGTGGTCACAGTCTGACCACACTTGTGCTGTGCAGTGTTCCTCCCCTGATAAATTATTGCTGAGCAAATACTCCAGGCATCCAAGTTTCACACATCACGTGTCTATTAACGGAACAGCTTGTTCTGTACAGGACTCATCATACGCAGCTTCTCACAGCGATATTTCACCAGGTATCAGCTCTTCCTTCCCTCCAAAAAGCACTCCTGGACAGTACAATCCAGTCTCAGGAAACAGGAGAAGTGTGCAATTAAATTCTCCTTCATGGCCTTGCTCCAACTCTTCCCTCTAATTTATTACCACCCTGGAGTCCAGTGCAGACTTCGTTCTCCGGACGCCCACCTTCTGTTTGTCCCTCCGGTTTACAGGGGAGCAGCAGCTGGCCAAAGCTTCTCCTATTGCTCTGCCATCTGGTCAGAAAGATTTTATCTGCAAACACAGGAATACCTCTCCGTGCCGTTGTTTCAAGTTGCAGGAAAACAATCCGCTTTTGAAACCTAATAAATGGATTTGGTTTAAAGTCTGCTGAAGACAGAGGACTGGCCAGCTCTCACGGAGCAGGATGGAAGCTGCTCTACCCCACCACAGAAAGGTTTGCCCTCCAGAGCCCCCTCTTGCAAAGTGCCTGACCATGACGCCTCATGGCAATAGAGACAGGATGAGACCCTGGTGCTGTGCTCCAGAAGGGGATGAGCAACAGCATGGTTGAGCATGCTGTGGGAGATAGAGAGACCAGGTGTTTCTTCACTCATGCCTAACCACGAGTGGATATTACCCATGTAGGGGAGAGTCATCCCAGTCACATTTGACAGCAGCCCCCAAAAGAGGGCTCCCAAAGGACCCCGAGATCATGGAACCACAAGGCCACAGCGGTGCATTTTAGCATCTATGACTGGAACGAGCCAACCAGATGCAGTCAGAGCCTGTGCTCACAACAGTTTCCTAGGGATTCAGCAAGACATTGGGAGATACTGAGAAGGTGGCCACAGAGCAGCCTTGCAGACCCAGCAGCCGAGCTCTCTGTAGCTACCTGAGATGGTTGTGCCCCAGCACGGCAGGTAATCTGCTTGCTGCAAGGTCAGGTCACCCCAGGGAACACAGGACAACCTGGGTCTTGCTAGGAAGGGTTTATATTCTGTACCCCAGCCTTATCCTAAATAAACAAGCCACCTGAAATTTTAGTTTAATTACATACGGCATCGTATATCAGGTTAGGAAATAACAAACATTAGTTTTAAACTTTTCTAAACAAAGTTAAAAGACACCAACTTCAGAACCTGGCCACATTTTCCCTCCTTCCTGACATTTCATGGCCATAGGGAGCATTGAGCTGCTTTTCTATTTGCCCCTCCTGAGCAACAGCAGCAGGAGAAACTCCACTAGTGACCACCTCCCCATCCTACCAACTCTGGCCCAGAGATGAAGTTCAACACAGACTCAGGTCGGTCCAAACCCTGACTATGTAAAATCACACAAGCCCTGGCCCAGGCTGCCCAGAGAGCTTGGGGAGTCTCCTCCTCTGGAGAGATTCCAAAGGCGCCTGGACACTGCGCTGCTGGGCCCCCTGCGTTTCTGTCCATGCCTGGACATAAAGATGTGTATGTAGCTACATATTTGTGTGTATATATATATTTGCATGTACCCTTCACAAACTGCAAGCTGACAAAACGTTAATTTGCCACGAGCCGGTGTGATTTAAAACAACAGCACTTGAATAGACTGTGATCAAAAGGACTGATTCCCTCCATTTGAGTTTTAAATGATACCAGTGACTCTAAAGCCAAGGTGCCAAACCCCAAAAGTTGAAATTTTCCATAATGTCAGTCCTTTCACTTTCTTTTCCTGCTGCATAAATCTACAGCTACCTCCAATGCAAAGAAATGCAGGAACCTGCCAGTGTGGCCACCTCCCTGCAGGTCCTGTTGGCAGGTTGCTGGATGCCCAGGGCCAGCTGGACCACGGTAGCCCCCTCCCTGCCAACCCATCCCCTGCATCCGGGACCAGCCGGCACTCCTGGGGACTGCAGTCTTTAAATAGTCAGATATATGGTTCCTGCCAAGGTCAAAGAGTTTTTCCAGAGACATCCCCAAATCTCTCTTTAGCACCAGAGAAATCACCAAAAGCTAGTCTAAGAGACTGTGGCTGCTGGTGTGGTGGGATGTGTGGGATCTGAAAGTGAGTGGGGCTGAAAACCTGATTCTGATGAGTGAGTGGTGATGAGAAACTCTAAAAAGTCATTCCTGGCTCTAAAGAGAGTTCAAGAAAAGATGGATTCAGGACTATGACACCTCCTTGCTCCCTTCTCTATGGGTGGAGGTTGTTTTGACTCTTCAGGCTAAAGCTCATACTTCATGTGGCCCTGGTGATCTCGAGCACCCAGCTTGGACCGTCCTCCCCAGAGACACTCAAAATCAGAGTTTTAGGTGGATTTTCACCTAAAAAAACCTGGAACAATGTTTTGAGCTCCCGTCAAATCTATCTAGGAGTATACCGGAAAAATTCCCCTTTGCTAGAACGTCATTTAACAAAAATCCACACCATAGATGCATGTTTTGTCCACATAATGGGGGAAAAGAAATGAAGCTTCTGCTGGAAAAAGCCATTTATAGGAACGAAATCAGAAAACACAACCCAGCACCATCAGCCTCTCCTGATACTGCTCTAACAACGCCGTTTGAACTTCGCTGCCTTTCTGTCCGTGCTCCGATTACACCGCAGAGGAACCAGACAGAAATAAACGGGGAGGAATCAGGGTGCTGAAAGCAGCGCGCTTTCATTTGGCTTCCCGTCCACCTCCACCTGTCTGGCCTCTGGAGCTGACCTTTATTTAATTGGGACAAGGACGGGAGGATCACTGGAAAGCATCAGGTTCCTGCATCTGTTCCACCAGCTATTTGTGAGGACAGGGTTGTCCGTAGGGTACAACTACAGTCTACCAAAGCGATTGGCAGCTCCAATCAGGGCTCTAACTGGTGCTTCAGAAGAAGGTGAGATAAAACTCTCACCCCCCTCCCTGAGAGGCGAGCAGCGCTGCTCTCCGAGGAGCTGTTCGGAAGCGTAATCTTCAGGTGCTCTGTTTGGAAGGAAAAGGTTTGTTGGAGGCAATTTCCTCACTCGGAGCCCCGTCCTGCAGGCTCCCTGAGCAATGAGACGGGAGGGAGGCACGTTGTCGATGGAAGGAGGGAAGGTCGTGCATCAAGCCGGCACTGAGCGGCAGGAGCAGCTCTTCGGACGGACGCTCCGGTGCTCGCTGAGGGCGTCGCTCCCGCCCGCATGCCCGTGGTGATGCTCGGCGGCGGATACAGGTGTGGATGCTTCACCTCCCTCGGGCACAGGAGGAGGTCACCTCTTCAAAATCAGCCTCTCTTGTGTTCCCCTCCTGTGGCTGCAGCTCTTGCAGAATAGATTTTTAAATTTCTTTTTCCTTTTTTTTTTCAGAAAAGGTGCTTGAAAAAATATTCTATAATGAAATGCTTTGGGGTATGTAAGCGGAATTTTTATAACGGTTTGTGTCCTAAGTGCAAAGAATTTTGGCTAGAGTAAAAGGTAAGAGTTTTTTTTAATCATCAACATGCTCGTTATTCACTTCCCACTCTAAGCCAAGACAAGAAAAACAGCAGCTTTCTGATAAAAAGAAGAGGATCCATCAGGTCCCACTCACTTTTCATGAACTAAGAACTGATGTCAGTAGCTGTCAGATTCAAGTGATTTTCTCCATAAATCTCCTCTTTACTTGCAAAAAAGAATCATTGTTCCCTAACACTGCACAAGCTTTTTGTTCAGGTTTGCTGTGTATAAAATTTAATGAGAACAGGCACAGAACACATCAAGAGCTGAGCATGTGTCAGTTAGGAAATGTCTGTGTTTGAAAACCTCCTGTAATTATCTGCGTTTCCAGTTACCACGTTGGGGATGATGAGGGGGAGAGGGCTGGGTGCTCGCTGGAAACAATTGTTTGCTAAAAGGCCAGAAGAAGTCCCTGGCTGCCACATTGGACAGGGCTGGGGAAAGGGTGCAGACCAGAAGGGTCTTGGATGCCTCCAAACTCAGGTGTCCCCAAGGCACTGTTGCTGTGGCTACTTTTGAAGTGTTTGGGCAGCGCTTCTAGATTGGTGGCTGTTGCTGCTGCTGCTGCCTAGGCTGACTGTGAGAATCTGGTTTGTCACCTGTTGGTTATCCCCATCTGCTGTGTCTCAGTGTGTGCTCTGACCCTCTCCTGGCCTGTTTGTAGAATCGTGGAATGGTTTGGGTTGGCAGAGACCTTTCAGATCATGGAGTCCAACTGTTGCCCCAACCCTGCCAGGGCACCACTGAGCCCTGTCCCTCAGCACCACATCTCCACACCTTGGAAACCCCTCCAGGGAGCAGGGGGACTCCAGCCCTGCCCTGGGCAGCCTGGCACACGCCTGGACAACCCCAAAGGGCAACAAATTGTTCCTCAGCTCCAACCTGAACCTCCCCTGGGGCAACTGGAGGCCACTTCCTCTTGTCCTGTCCCTTGTTCTTTGGGAGAAGAGACCAACCCTCACCAAGCGCATCTCATTCCAACTCCCCTGCCACGGGCAGGGACACCTCCCACTAGAGCAGGCTGCTGAAAGCCCTGTCCAACCTGGTCTTGAACACTTACAGGGAGCGGACATCCACGGCTTCTCTGGGCAGCATGTTCCAGTGATCTATCACGCTCAAAGGGAAGAAGTTTTTCCTTTTAATCATCTAAAGATGTTTTTTTGACACCTGTGCTCATTTTCCAGAAAAAAAATTCTCCTCTTCCCTCCCTGTTATCTGCCTTTTGCCTTCAGTCATCTCTGACCTACTGTTTTCTTCATGAAACTCAAGTATTTCCTCTCTGGAACATCAAGGGTGTGTTGATGACCTCCCATCCTGCCCACTCTCCCGAGTGCAGACACAGAACAACGGGGCTCTCTGGTTTCTGAGTGTTTCTGATCATCCTAATCCTGCACAGATAATAGTGAAGAGCAAAATTAAATGTTCAGGATTAGCTGGCTAATGTTCACACGTGGCTTCTAAAAGGCTAAATATTCATTTGACATTTACAGGTAACTGCTGTCATTGTAGGGAGGTTTTAGGAGGATAAAATTAGTCTTTTGTGACGCCGTGATACATCACCTTCACTCTTATTTATGAATGTTCTTCTAAAACCATCAAGACTCCTGTTGTCTTAGAAGACAGAAAGCAATCAAAAACTGAAGACTATAAGCAAAAGGATGTATTGTTTTGTTTTTTCTTTTCTTTAATTAACATCTGAACCAATTAGAAGTTCATCCAGTCCCTTGCTTCTACCAAACACTTGTCCTAGAAAGTTATTCGGGGGGTGTGAAATATCCCATTTGCTCAGAAGTAAACCCAGGGCCTTGGTCAGCCCTGTGGACAGAGGTGGTGCTGCCTCAAGCACAGGGTAACCACCCATCCTCTGCTTGAAGAACCACCCAGAAGTACATCGAGATTTGGGGATTTTACCCTGTTCCTCAGGCAGCGCGGCACCCGAGGGGGGAACCTTGGGGGTTTTACCCTGTTCCTCACGTACCACGGCAGCCGAGGGGGGAATCAGTGGGGGTGAACTGCATGAGGGGAATAAAGTGCTTTCTTCCCCACCTCCAATCTCTAAAGTGAGCAGCAAATATTTCGTCTGGTTTGTGACTGCCTGCCACGCTCGGGTAGTTTAGCAGGTACGCTAATAAAATGTATGAAACGTGACCCAGGTACAATTAAAGACCCCAAATGTGGAACTGGGATAAACCACACGGAGCCAGAAAGGTGCAGCGGGGGTTTGCTTCCCCACCTCTTACCCCTGTGCAGCCCACTCGGTGTTGAAGTGACTTCTGAAATGTTTATCAGCCTTGTGTTTTAAGTTCAGTATTGAATTAATAAAAAGAGAAAGAGGTCGTGCCCATAATTTCTGTTTGGCATTAGGGAACGCGCAGGTTGCCAATAGCATTTTAAACTTTTCTTCACGTTCTATTAAGGTGTTTAATTTCATTTTAACCTTAAACAGCTAGGGTTGGTAGTCGCCGTCAACACTAAATTAGTATCACTGTTTTGCAACTCATTAATTGCTATGGCTGAATTGCAACAGTAGGTCAACAAAATAAAATTCTGATTTTTAACATCTCCCGGGTAGCGTAGCTGGAGCAATGGGTTATGAAGCCGCATGAAGTCATCTGCAATTAGAACCGAGTGGTCTTTATTAAGCGGCCTGCGCCGCATGAAGCGCTGCCGCTGTCGTCCCCGGGTCTGTGATTCACTGCACTTCATTTATCGACGTCTGTACGTCCCAGCAGAGGGAACTCCCCGTAGCAGGGCAGGGCACGAGGCAGCGGAGCCCACATCGTAAATAACTACAGCTCTTTGAGGTGCTTTTTGTGCGGCGAGGTTTTGTCGATGTTTCTCGCTGATCGCTCTCCGTCGAGCACGAGAAAAATAAAACGGGCTCCCGAATGCTGAGGGAACCATTCCAGAGAGATTATCTGAACATTTCCGCGTTCCGTAAATTTGACAGGGTGCTGGATGTGTAAGGGATTGCTGCTTCCAAAGGGAAGGCAGCACAGTAAATGATGCAAATTGGCAGGATTACAGAATGTAATGAATCCAAAGAAGATTTTAAAATATAATTGGAAAGGGTGTCAAAGACAAAAAAAAAAAAAAGAAATGGTTAGTCTGTTTTATCTGTTATTGGGATTTGAGCTTAGATCCTCTTAAGACATTTACCCGTGCCAGAGAAAAAGCTGAAATGTATCGTCGACTCTTGTGAGCACTATTACGGAACAATAAACTGCATGTAGGGGTGATTGCAGAATTTTCGTCGTCGGGGTTTTTTTATTGTTCTTTAATTCCTAAGGGAAGAGAAAATCCGTTTCTTAGAAAATTCTTTTCCCCGTTTTGATTTCTCCTGCATTTCCTTATGCTAATCACCCTCGTGCGATGTGAAGTATGATTATGGAAAGAGAATTAACCGTTTCAAGCTGCTGTGTCTTTTGCCTGCAGAAGCAACTGCTGGCGAGCACCGCTGCATGATGGGTCCGGCCTGTCCAGGGCAGGGAGCCCATCACCACTCCTCAGGGCAGCACGGGACGGGGCTGGGATGTGGCAGTGCCATCGGCAGCGTGTCACTGCGACCAGGGAATAGCACAGCATCTTTTTCATTTGGTAGAGATATAGAACCCCAGACTGGTTTGGGTTGAAGGGATCTTTATACGTCATCTGGTGCAACCCCCCTGCAGGGAGCAGGGACATCTGCAACTCGAGCAGGTTGCTCAGAGCCCCATCCAACCTCCCCTGCAATGGGGCCAGGGATGGGGCAGTGACCACCCGAGAGGTGGTCACTCTGGTGGTCACTGCCCCAAGAGGGCAACCTGGATGTGTCATTTGGTAGGGATGTACAGAAGCTGAGGGTTGCAGAAATTAGCCAGGGTGTCTGCTGTCCTTAACAGGCAGACCCTGCGCTCCCTGTGCCAGCTGCCAAAGCTCCTCTTCAACTTAGACCCTGGTAGATGCAGATAACACTGACTTCTGAGATCACCTTCACTGAAGGGAGAGACCTCCTCATTCATTCCTTTGAAAGGATAAGAGAAAAATCATTTTCTTGTAACAAGGAAATGTGGCAAAGGGTGACTAAATGGAAACGCTGAAGGCACTTAAATAATAAAATGAAAATGAAGGTTAAAAAATGTGTCTTGGAGAACTGTGTACTGAATCACTCGGGTGCACGCAGTATACGCTGCTTCTTGCAGCACAAAATCATTTTAACTGATTAACATGCTCCAGTGATTTTTTGTAAACCCATTGTTCTTTAGCTCAGGCCAGTTCTGAGATCTTGTCAGAAAGAGAGGTAAGAAATACGCAGGTTTTACAGGCAGTGCTATTGCAGAGGGCAGTGGGGCTGGAGGAGAAAAAATTGCAAAGTAATTCACATCGGGCTTAGTCGGCGCCTGTTGATGGCAGCGGTTCCTCTTGGCACAACCTCAGGAGCCTCACCCTCGGGAGGTTTGGAAGCTGTGTGGGTGATGGGATCCCGCCCTGCCCGCCGTTACCTCCAGCGCCGCCTGCACCACACAACAAAGGTCGGAACGTTTCCACTGGCTCTTCTCCAGCTTCGCAGGAGCCGATCGAAGCTTCTCACTGATGGCCAGAAACAAATATAATTCTGGGAATGTGAGGCCTTTAGCATAAAATTGAAATATTTCATAGGGTCTGAATTTATTCTCTGGTTGTTTTTTTTTTTCTCTCAAGTACAGGCATAATAGGGGCCATTCTGTGCTTCTACGACCTGTGGCCATCTCTATATTTTCTATGGTAACTATTGCACAGGAACTTTTATAGGAACTCTCTGTTTTATAGGAGGCTCCTGGCATTCCATATTCTCTTTAAAGTTCTGTATTTTAATCCAAAACACGCAGACAGATACGGGTCTGTCGTTAGAGCAATAAGACCTTTGAAAACCGGGGTAACTTCTTCAGAACCTGTCACAAACTCCTAGTCCACAGAGTCTCCAAAGCAGAGGAGCGATGACTCGGTGAGTTTTGGCGGTGCTCTGGGCTTTAAAGATTTTATGGAATCCGTTTCCACTGGGCAATCGGGATGAGACTGAGATTTGTTTCATTAAGAGAACATAAATGGATGGGGATCTGAGCAAGGGACGCGGCACTCCGTGGTCGCTGCGCTGGCACCAGCTGTGACACGCAGGGATCTTTGTTCCAGCCACTGGCAGTCACTGAAATGATGAGTGCAATTTATCTTTTTAGGCCTGTAAAAATTAACTGCATCCTAGAAAACAGTGATGCTATGAACTGAATATAACAAGCCCTGTGCAGGGAAATGACACAACCTGAAAACTGCCCTTTGGGGAGCTAATGCCCTTGCAATCCAGTTTTATTGGATTGCTGCATCTGTTTCATCAACTGAGATGTGAGCTCCTTATTACGTTAATTCCAGAAATATTTTTAGAAACCATTTCTGTCAGAGATGTGGCCGATTCTGTCTGCTCACGCAATTCCTCTTCCTTTCCTGCAAAAGCCTTGGGAAAAAGAGGGAAGAGTAGAGTTTCAAAAATCTGTCTGTACTATTCCTGCTCTCCGCAGAGAAGCCGACTGTGCGCCCTGTAAAAAGCAGCATTTGGCTGATGCTCCTCGGCTTTGGGGATCATCGGACCTTTGGATGAGCAAAATTCTTTGGATGATGTTGGTGGCAGAGTAACAAATAAGACCCCGGCATATGGAAAAGGATTTAGCCAATGCAATCAGCTTCCTGACAGCCTGAATGGGGTAAAAGGGGAGAGGGGAGGGGAGGCAGACGTTGGTGACAGCCAACACCAGCCCAGCCGCTGGTGACAACCGGGGGTAAGTGGTGCCCATGGACCCAGTGAGGATGGGCGGTGGCGGGACGGTGGGGACTCGGTGTGACGCCGGCGGCGGCACAGCCGGCACCCAGTGGGGCGCCCAGGGAGCTCTGCCCTTGCACCAGGGGCACGTTGTGCCCTTCTGTCTGCTCGAGAAAACGCAAATAATGCCAAGACGAACTCATAGCAAGGAATAATCCTTTCCCTTTTTACTTCAATAGTTTGGTTGCAAATTGACTGGGGCCTGTTATTCCTGTTTAAAAGGCTGGAGAAACTGCCGCCTTTCAGCTGATTCTGCCTTCGGCACACAACCTCCGAAGGCAGCGTGCAAACCAACATGTGCGTTAGTTACGTGAAGAAGGGAAAAAAATAAAGTGACATTTGACATGGCTGTCACTTGTTATGAGTGACAGGTAACGGTATTGATAAATCGACGAGTTTAAACGGTAATAATATTTATTCATTGTGTTCTTTTTTCTACATCACCCACCACACCAGGGGTTTAACCCTGACTTGTCCTTGGCTGGGATCATTCCTGCAGAGCGCAGGGAAGCCCTTGGACCGTAATTAGCACTGCAACTGCTACCTTGGAAAAGGTAAAGAGATGAGCAAGCCTCCTTGCTCCTTTTCAAACAGAGCTGGAAAAAAATTATGTGCTCTCATTCAATCAGTTCTGCTTTTTGTGGTTTAAAAGTAAATGATGAATCAAAAGTTAATTGTGAGCTTGCTGTCACACCTTCTGTAGTATGGACTCCCAGCCACGGTGAGTAGTAGTCCTGGTATGCCACTATGATGATGATAAATAAAACAAAAACAAAAACAGAACTCAAGCAAAAGATGAACACCAATATTTGATCATGGTGGGCTGAAAAAGCTAAATATATTTTCAAAATTTAATTCCAAGTAACATTTTTAGAATGAAGCTGCTGAGGGGCCTGGAGCATCTGTGTGGTCAGGAAAGGCTGAGAGCCCTGGGGCTGTTCAGCTGCAGAAGAGCAGCCCCAGAGGGGAGCTGAGCAAGGCTGAGCAAGAGCTCAAGGGCCCCGAGGGGGCAAGAGGCTGGGGCCAGACTCTGCTCAGGGGTGCCCAGCTCCAGGACAAGGGGCACCGGGCACCAACTGGAACCCAGGAGGTTCCGTGGGAGCAGGAGGAGCAACTTCTTTGGTGGGAAGGTTTTGGAGCCTGTGTGACCTCCTGAGTGACTTCAGGTTGCTCTCTGCCTCCACTCTCCTCCCCCGCACAGCAGCAGCGCTGAATGAGCTCAACTGGGCTTCAATCCTTCAGGGGACAATGAGTTGCAGATGCCCATTGATAATGGTAATGACGGCGCAGGCGCTGCATTGGAAATGTTTTGAAAGTTGCTGAAGAAGCAGAAAAACGTATGTTTCTTATTTGAATGAGTTTTACCTTTTTATCTGGAGGCGGCGCGTAGCTGAGGAGTCTCTCAAAAATGCCAAGAGCCTGAACGGCACCATAAATAGATTCCCGAATCAAATGTAAATGAAGCTTTCTGCTGCACGTCTGTAATAATCCATCCAAAGAGGAGCAGAAGCTAAAAAACCGTAGTAACAATGGGAGAAATTATACAGTCCCACCATTTTCCTAGCACTGCTGTTAGCATAACACTGGATTGATGTTGCACCTATTTTTATTTTTGCTACTGGAACAGGCTTTGTCACGGAGAGGAGGCATCCGAATTTCAATATCTAATACATTTTGTGAAATGTATGGAGTGCTGCATCGATCTGACCTTTTCAGGATTTTTCATTTCAACCGGCTGGTCACCCCAGTCCTTTGCAACAGGTTAGGCTCCCCTTTTAATGGGAAGAGGAGGAGAGCAATGGTCAACCATTCAAAATACTGAATATTAAAAAGGTCAACAGAGTATGGCACGGCAATGTGAAAATGAGACAATACAATCCCAGGTACCTCATTGCGGTGACAAAAATTGTAGCAAGAAGAGAAAATGTCACAACATGAATCCATTTCTAGGAAGGGACGGGAGCAGGGTGTGGAATGAACCGGCCCTTGCTGGGTCCTGCACGAAACCTGCAGAGAAATGAAGCCGCACCTGGAACCGCCACAGGTGTCTCCTCACGACCAAATTACGCTTGTACAAATTGCGCCGTTAAATGGCCGCAGAAACGTGGCAAATGTGGAAATCCCACATTACGCTGTACGTCCTTTTCTCCATGGGTTGTGCCACCATTCTGTGATGCTATCCTGGGAACTCTCTTTCCTAAGGAACAGAGGGAGATGAGTTTAACAGCTTGTCCTTTTCCTGCTTTCAGACATAGGAGTGAAAATAATTTTTAAAAGACAAAAAAAAAAACCAGAAAACTTTTTCTTTAAATCTAATTTTATGGAGGAAAAGAACAAATCTGAATGGTTGTAAAATATAAAATTTTTACTGCAAAGAAAGCAAATAAAGTTTTTGCTTTCTGAGCCGCTCCTGCTCAGGGCAGGGCTGGCAGCGCCCGCTTGCCCCACGCCGTGCACACCTCGCCTGCTCCGAGGGTGGCAGAGCCAAAGGTGGCTCCTTCACCTCCTCCCATCTGCTGCTGAGTCCAGTCTGGGATTTGCCCAGTGCCTGCTCCACAGTGCCAGTGGTGACGGTGATGGAATTGCCAACAGGGGGTTGGGTTCACTACTGGGTTTGTATCTATTTGTGTATATTCCATTCTACTTTTTTCATTTTCATTAAAGCTGTTTAGTTTTCTTTCCCAGCCCATCAGTTTCTCTCCCTTATTCCCTTTCTCCATGCTTTGGCAAGGCAGAGGGGTTAACAGAGAGCATCTGTCCCTCATCTGGTGGCCGGCCCAGCCCTAATCCTTGACAAGAAGCCAAATGTTATTTCCAAAAATGCACGTGTACTATTTATCGGGCGGATCGTAGCTGCACAAACACCATTCCATGGGTTTCCAGCGTCAGAAAGAAGTCCTGTGGTATTTATTTTGCCTTGGAAAGATAAGTGAATGTATGATAAATGGAGATCTGAAGGAGCGGACCTGAGGCACCCTCATTTGCAAACACCAGCCAATGGCTACAAGGAATCACACTTTTAAAAAAACCAAACACCAGAATTAACATAAATAAGCTGCAGTTGGGAATGAGATTTCTTCCCACCTCAGGCAGGAAGAATTAACTCGCAGGGATGCTCCACTCGGCAGTGACGATATCCCAGCCGCGTGGTTTCACGGCACCCTGATAGGATTGCAGCTCCGGGCTGCCACAGACCCAGCCTGTCCCTCGGAGCACTTCAAGCCTGGCTGCTTGTATTTTTCCTCAGGCAATTATCCCGAGCAATCGCTCCTGATGGAGGCCATAGCTCGTCACCAGCTGCGTGAGCAGCTCCGGCCATCGGCGACAAGGTTTGGCCTGACTACCCAGCAAACTAGAGGAAGCCCAGTTCTCTTCATGCCTCTGATCAAGTGCCGTACGCAGCAGCTTCTTAACAACCCAACAAAAAAATCCCAGGGAGAGAAGATGCCTCTCTGCTCCCACCTCTGGAAGCAAATCTGCCTGTGCAGTACAGGAGCCAAGAGCAGATTGGGAGAAAGGTGACAGCAGCATCACTTGGCCAATCTGCTCTATGGGCTTACAGGATGTTTTTACAAATCACAGAATCCCACAATCCCAGCATGGTGGGGGTTGGAAGGGACCTCTGGAGCTCATCTGGAGCCACCCCCCTGCTCCAGCAGGGTCACCCAGAGCAGGGGGCCCAGCAGCGCAGGGTCCAGGCGCCTTTGGAATCTCTCCAGACAAGGAGACTCCCCAAGCTCGCTGGACAACCTGGGCCAGGCTCCAACATCCTCCCACCAAAGAAGTTGCTCCTCCTGCTCCCAGGGAACCTCCTGGGTTCCAGTTGGTGCCCGGTGCCCCTTGTCCTGGTGCTGGGCACCCCTGAGCAGAGTCTGGCCCCAGCCTCTTGCCCCCCCGGGGGCCCTTGAACTCTTGGTCAGCATTGATCAGCTCACCTCTCAGGCTGTGTAAAAAAAGAGCAACAATTACACCCCAGAGTACAGCTAAACAGTGTCTTGCATTGTCACCAGCAACAGGCAAAAAGCCTACTCGAGCCCCTAACCCCCACGCCGGTCTGCAGGCCCTGAAAATTGTATCTGAAGTACTCCTGGTCATGGCTTTAACCAAAGAAAAACCCAAAGAGGCAATTAGAGAAAGCCAAAACTCAGGTCTGAAAGAGCCTTTGCCTGCCCCCACCTGTGTGAGGAGCATTCCAGAAGGGACAGACACTGGGACAGAATGTGTATGGAGCAGTCCAGACGAGACAGACACATCCTGCCTGCTGAGGATGCAGGATAAGGCGGTGCCCAGCGAGAGAGCTGGTGCGAGTAGGGCCATGTGGTAAATGGTGTGAGATGTTTGAGGAGTAACAGCCCCTGGAAATGCTGGAAGCACAGTAATGCTCTCATCCTCCTCGCTGCTCTGGCCCACGGCAGAGCAGCTCAGGAGTTTTCTTATTAAATACGCTGACCAGGGACCGTAGGTTCTCCAACACAGTGTTGGTAAGGACCGTAAAATCCCCAAAGCATTAAAATGACTATAAAAAGAAGGTGGTTCCTCGCCTGCCGGTGCCCCTCGCCCCTTCACACCCTCCCTGCGGGGCTGAGCAGGGACACGCTCCTCACCTACATCCCTTTGGTCTATTTAGGGGTTTATGGGACATAACCAACACTTCAGGGTCCATTTGCAAGCTAATGTCGGGTAAATGCATGTCCCTGAATCTCTACCAGGCTGCGGCGAGGAGCCCTCCTGGCGAGTCAGACCCAGCCTGGCAGGGTAATGGCACAGGGGGCTCTGAAACGTCGTCTAGAGAAGACAAACAGGGAGATTTACACCTCAAAATAAAGCCAACGGAATCTGTAATTGGATCCAGACACAAAAAAAAGCAGCAGGGTGGTGTTAATAAAGGTCCCTGCAGCGGCGGGGACATCCCCAGCCAAGGCAGAGGTGGGGGAGGCAGCGCAGGGTGCTGAGCTGAACCCATCCCTCAGCCTGGGCTGACCCGTCGCTGCTCCCCCAGCCCCGCTCCCCTCCTCCTGCTGGGTGAGACAGGAACATCCAGCTGATGGCACTGGGGCACTGGACATCCCTGTTCCATCAGCTGTGGAACCTCACCCTCAGGGAGCCGCTCTCCTCCTGCATACAGGCATAAGCAGAGAGAGAGAGAGAAAATCAGGGAACTGCACCCACAGGCTCGGGTGAGGAAAGAGAGGGAGAGGGAGACAGAGAGGAGAGGGAGGGGAGGCTTCCCAGTTCCTTGAGAAGACTTTAGATCAGGCCTTTCTAAACCGTTCCCCTGCTTCTCTGCTGGATGTTAATTATTCCATCTTGCAACTCCAGAATTTTGTTCTCAGTCATATCCTAGTTTTATTCTCCGTCTAGCTGAATGGCAAATTATTCATTTGCTCTAATCACAGTGGGGTTAGGATCTTTGGTATGCCAGTGACAATATTAATTGCCTGGCGTGTGGTCTTCAGGAGAACAGAAGTTAGAAGGAATGATTCCACACCCCAAGTCATTAGGAAAACAGTGCAATTCATTATCTCTGTGTTATTATTGCTAATGACATCGTAATAGACTCTACACTAACAATAAATATCTTTTCATAAGCTCAATATTTGACTTAGCAGCCCTTTAAACCTGGAGGCAAAGGTGGGTGTCACCCCTACACTTGTGGGGAGCTGCCCAGGGCACCCTCCTGGGAGCAAACCCTTTGTTTTCCGCAGGGTGCCGTGTGCCGGTGTCAGCCACACGGGCTGGATTCTGGCTGTTCCTGTGCTGCAGGCGTTCTGGCCGGTGGTGTGTGCAAGCCCTGGGAGGAGAGGGAGGTAAAGCAGCCTGAGCACAGGCTGGAGCGGGTGGGTTGCCTTCCCAGTGTCCCATTCCCCATCCTACTGCTGGCCAGGGGAGGGAGGACCCGCCCAGACGTACGCAGACCGCTAGGGGCTTGGTCCCCAGCAAGGAAGCTAAAAATGCACACTTTATACGGTGGATATTGATGGGTGGGTTTGGTGGGATTTTAAGTCACTCAAGGCCAGGACACAGACTTCTCATCTTCCCAACAGAACCCATGAAGCACAGCACAGACTGCTATGGAGATCTGCACTTTTCCTTCCAGTCGATGCAGTTTTCAAGGGATCCACACACCAGATCCTGGCGGAGCCCCCAGACTCACCCAAAGCTTGGTGATCCTGCATTTGAAAGGAGAGGGAAAAGGACAGAAATATTGCTGAAGGTGGGGAAGGAGGGTCAAGTCTCTTATTTCCAATGGCTCCTTGGCAAGAAATGAATTTCTCTCCCTTCTGGCATTTAGAAGTGCTTAGCGTGGTAGAAGTCCCTGCTGCTGGCCTATCACCAGGGCTCCGACCCGTGTCCAGGGGCGTGGGACACTGTCCTGCTGCTGAGACCATCGGTGAAGAGGAGACCACTGGATTCAAAACCTGTTCTCAGAGGGAATCTGCTCTTGGAAAAACAGTATCAAGAGTCACTTCAGCACTATGTGCTCTTATGTCCAGCCTCAGGTGTACCAGGACAACTCCGGTGGCACAGAGGAACACAAAATGACTTCTTAATGCCAGGAAAATCTGCACCCGTCAATATATCCCAAAGCAAGATTGAAGTTACTGAGGCAGGGTCATTACCATTTGCTCTATTAGCAAGACCTGGAAAACAGATATTTTAACTTTAATTGAGCTTCATATAAGTTACAATCTGGCCTTTAACAGAGGTGCTGAATTTTAATTTATCACAGACCCAGGCATTTGCTTTAGGCTCTTGGATTTACTCTCCAGTGCCGTTGGAGACTTTTTACCACAACTGAATTCTGGCACTGAATGCAGAAACCAGAACTAGAAAATAGGCACAGTTCTGTTTTGGTGTTCCCTGATTTAGATGTAATTGTGCCCAGCAGGGACCAAATGGCTGGTATTTTTTTGCCTGAAGTTGTTCAAATTGTCTAGTGACCGAGTTGGATAATTTGGCTGTTCGGCACCAAGCAGGCGCGATGTCCTGGTGCTGCCTCAGGGACCAAGGGCCAGACCTGCCTGCAATGGCCTGGGATGCCTTCCCTCAGGGACGTGTCCAACAAGGACACCTCAGGGAGAAATTCAACAAGGGCAAGTGTAGGGTCCTGCACCTGAGGAGGAATAACCCCCTGCAGCAGCACAGAGGAGGAGTGGCCCGCTGGGAAGCAGCTCTGTGGAGAAGAACGTGGGAGTGCTGGGGGACAACAAGTTCAGCATGAGGCAGCAATGGACCCTTGTGGCCAAGAAGGTCGATGGTCTCCTGGGGCACATGGAGAAGAGGCTGGGGCCAGACTCTGCTCAGTGGTGCCCAGCGCCAGGACAAGGGGCACCGGGCACCAACTGCAACCCAGGAGGTTCCCTGGGAGCAGGAGGAGCAACTTCTTTGGTGGGAGGGGGTTGGAGGCTGGCCCAGGCTGCCCAGAGAGCTTGGGGAGTCTCCTTGTCTGGAGAGATTCCAAAGGCGCCTGGACCCTGCGCTGCTGGGCCCCCTGCTCTGGGTGACCCTGCTGGAGCAGGGAGGGGGCACCTGAGGAGCTCCAGAAGTCCTTTCCAACCTCCACCGTGCTGAGATTGTGGGATTCAGTGCCCTGCAGGATTCCTGGGGAGAGGATGGGTGTGGGGACACGGACACTGAAGTCAGGGCAGATAACACACAAATCCCACCTGCTCCCCGTGCCCGAGTGCTGGTGTGAATTTGGGGCGATTTTTACAGAGCGGGTCTCTCACACCAAACCCTTGTCCCGAGTGACTCCTGGTTGCTGAGCACACTGCTCACTTCTAAATTTCTTACTTTGCAGGAGCAGGATTCAAACAGTTCTGATCAGAAACGGGTCAAGCTCAGAGTCAATTTGTTGCAGTCCCTGCGGTTTCCCAGTGAGCGCTCAGACCATTTTATTAGGGAAAAACATATCAGCAAAGACACGTTAATGCCCCTGCACCGCTACGTCCAGGCCAGCATCTCAAATCACTCCCCACATACCTGTCCATTAACAGTGCCGGATGCCAGAGCAGCAGCACCGCTCTCTCCGGCTGGTGGCACCCGGCTCCTGGAGCCAGGATGGGTTCTCATCACACTTCAGCATCTGCTGCCACTCAGCCTGAGTCCTGGGCTCCTCTGCAGCGAGTCAACACAAATGTTCGGCGTCCTAACAAATTAAAGGTGGAGGAAGGCACGATTCAAACTGAAACCACATGTGGAATTATAGGAGCCGGCCGTGTGTTTTCAATACACGTATTAAATTACGCCGTGGAAAAGCAAGTTAACATTTTAAACATAGTGGAACTGTTTTTAACTTGTTTGTTTAGAAAATAAATATCTACTTCATATTACATTACATTGCTGAATTATTTATTTACAGCTCCAAATACCTGTGTTATTTGTGCTAGCTGCTATTACAAATACCAAATTAATGTTCATTTATTTCTCCACTTATGTTGGGGAGATTGTATTATGACTTTATCAATTGGCTGGGTTTTTTCTTTTTTTTTTTTCCAAGAAACTTATTTTAATCCAATTTCTTATGTCATGTTGCAGATAAATGAAGGCAAAGGCCCCTCCCGTATTGTATGTGAAATCTGTAATACCGTGGCTCTAGAGTAATGCCTTAAACAATCAAGCTAAATATGTCAAGGGACTTTTTAATACACTGCACTGATGAAGCAAGAGTATTAAATTTATTCAACCGTGAAGAAGGCTTTGATTATCACACACCTCAGCGGTGCTGGTGTGTGTTGACCATGAGCAAAAAAAAAATAAAAAAAAATAAAAAAAATAAAACCAAGAGAAAATGAAATGTGATTAGTTCCTGATGGGCTGAAATTCCTTTAATAGGCGTAACATGGAGGGAATTCATATGAAGAGCTTCCATCAAGATTTTTATTTTTTTTTTCATATCTACTCCACAACACAATGAATCAGTGTCTCCAAAGCATGATAACATTCTTATCAATATCCGAATGGAAACAGATGGGACGGCACAATTATTGCCATCGGATTGTTTGCTTCGTCGAGTGGGACGTGCATTGTGTGCTCCTCGCTGGAGCCCCGTGAACGCCCAGACCCAGTTTTACTCTTGAAAACAGAGGTGGTGATTGCTCTGTGCTGATTTTTTTGTCACTAAGTTTGATTGTGCAGATCTGGAAAACTGATTAAGCTACAAGATTTTTAAAATTATTTTTGAGCTGAAGCTTAACAAAAGCCTATTTTTAAGACCTTACTTAAAAAAAAAAGCAAAAAAAAAAAAAGCTGTAATGTGTTTGAGACACAATTATATTATGCATAAGCCATTGTCAGGAGATGGAAAAATGATGAGAAAGTTTAAAAAGGTAATTATTAATCACTCGGCTTCGGCAGCGCTGCAGTATCTGTGTGTCTCCCTCTTCCCTAAGCAGATGCTGATTTGAGGGTAGTGTGTCTAGATTATTTTTAAGAAAGGGTCTAATGCCCACAGGCACACCACAGACATTTACAACCAAATTATTACAACTCTGTGTTTTGCTTCTCCGATGCCTCCGCAGTTATTTCACACATGCTCGTCGTGAGTACCTGTCAGTGAGGAGGCACAGAAATTTCACAGGACTCACCGAGAAGTGCGAAATTGAGTTTAAAACATTCAGCATCATTAATTTGCGTGCACCACTTGTAGAGGTAGAAGTGAGATGATAGCTGTGGAAATGTGGAGCCAGAAGAGGAAATAAAATACGCATTGGTGGGCACCGTAGGAGGGTCCATGTGCTTGGGTTGGAGGACAACCCAGAGCCTCCAGAGCCCCCACTCCTCCCAGCCCCCAGCTCTGGTGCAGGGGCACCTTCTTCATCTACCTGAGGCAAAGAGCATCGGTGCCCATGGGACCCTGAGTCTGCCCCATGCAGAGAGGTGCACCCCAAACCCAATGGAAGCAGAGGAGGAGGCCACAGAAACGATCAGAGGGCTGGAGAACCTCTGCTGGGAGGCCAGGCTGAGAGAGCTGGGGTTGTTCAGCCTGGAGAAGAGAAGGCGGCGGGGAGGATGTTTTGGGTGGGAAGGGACCTTTAGAGGTCATCTGGTGCAACCCCCCTGCAGGGAGCAGGGACATCTGCAACTAGAGCAGGTTGCTCAGAGCCCCATCCAACCTCCCCTGCAATGGGGCCAGGGATGGGGCAGCCACCACCTCTCGGGGCAACCTGGGCCAGGCTCTTACCACCCTCAGCACCAACAATTCCTCCTTCTCTCCAGTCTAAATCTCCCTCTTTTAGTTTCAAACCATCCCCCCTTTGTTCTGTCCCACCAGGCCCTGCTCCAAAGTCTGTCCCCATCTTTCTGACAGGCCCCAGAGGTAGATGATAGATTTGAACAGACCCTGCGTGGGAAAACTCTACCACTGCTCTGCACCGGGGCGAGCTGGGGCAGGTGGTGCATGGACCACTGGGATGGCCTGAGGCAGCAAGATGGGGCAGTCCTGGCTTCAGAAGGCCCTCCTGCACCGGTGGAGCAGCACCGTGACACCATCTGTGATGCAGCACATGGCAAAAGGGTGTCCTGGGGGATTCAGTGCTCTGGGAAATCCATGTGGTCAGTACAGCAAAGGGGGATTTGCAATCTTGCATTGAAATGAGGAGTTTCAGCCGGATGGGTGATGGGTTTTATGCAAACGGTGTAACATCGAGCTGGCTGCTCTCTCCCAACCCCTCGTATGACAGATGAGAGAGCTTAAGAACTTGTGTATTTTATTGGTGCCTGTGCTGAAGATGATGAATGCAGTCTTCATCCAGCGACTTCAAGGTTCACTTTTTTTTTTGTTTTAAGAGGGACATGCATATGGTTAAAATCTCCTGCAACATTAATAACACTTCCCTGCAAGAGAGATTGATAGATGCAGCACAGATACTCATGCAAAGCGCAGAACTCCTGGTAGACACTTGGTACTGCTTTTGCCTGTAATATTTGGGCTGGAGATTGAAGTCCAAGTGAGGGCTTTTTTTTCCTTTCTCTTGTCAAATGAGTGTGCTCCAAAGCTATTTCACTTACACCTTGCTGATGACTGCATAGACATCAGGTAGCCCTGTTTCAGGACAAGTCCAGCCCATGAGAATTGTGTCACCATTTCAGAAAGGGCAGAGATAAAGCCAGGGAACAAAATGCTCTTTGCAGCACTTGAGAGGATGAGAACTTCAGAGGGGCTGGGCTCTCACCGGCGACAAGCACCCTGCACACACGAGCAGCGAGTTGCAGAGGACTTGTGCCGTAGGCACTTTATTTTCCAGCAACAGCAAAAACTTTCTCCCCTGTGTTTCTGAGGAGGTCATTTAGGGTTTAAGGAGGCTGCTGACCCCAGCACACAGCTCTTGATTAGCCAGGGAAGCCAGTGTTTCTTTCACTTGCTCTTGCCCCTGGGCCATACTGGGCATTTCATTACTACAAACCACAGCTGATGGCTATTCCAGCTCCGAAGCTGAGTCCCGAGCACCGGCAGCGGGGAGAGACACAGGAGCAGAAAACTCCCGCCCCAGAGCCGTGGTGTCCGGCACCATCCCACCCTGATCTCTGCCTTGGGAGGAGGAGGATGCTCTCAGGGAAGCCCAGACTAGCAGTCCCAGCATGGAAAAGTATCCCTCTCACTGCTGGGGGGATTTTCTCCTCTGAACAATATATTTGGCCTTTAGTACCCAGGAGACTTTTTATCTCCCAATTTCTTCAGTAGGCTTAGAGAAATTATGAGTACAGAGCTGGAAAAACATAGCACCACCCAAGGCGAGCTTAAATGGAAGCCAAGTCATTACTGAGCAAGAGAAATAAATTCTGGGTATTGGAAGGAAACTGGGAAAAGACAAGACATGCTGAGCATAAGACAGAAAAATGGCAAAACATACAAAACGAACAAATCTTGGGAGTGCGGCCTTTCTGAAAGGCTCAGAGGTCTCTGTGCTTTCCCACTTGAGTGCTGGATGAAAGAGGGTTGGAGCTGCAAGCAAATAAACGTTTTCCTACTATTCATTCTCCCCTGTGCTCATGGAAACAAAAATTGCATTAAAAAATACCTGACTTCACTATCAATTTTTATTCCCAGCAGAACCACAGGCAGGGCTCTCAGCTTCGGCCTGCAAGGGCTCACTGTCTAGTGGCCTGTGAAGCAGTTAACAGTCTGTTCACTCTTGTGGTTTAACCGCCGCAGGCAGCTAAACACCCACAGATTCCACACACAAACCCCTGCCCTTCTCCAGGGGGGTGGGAAGGAGAATCAGGAGGAGAAAAAAACCTGAGACCCTAGGAGTTAAGGAGAGTCTAATAAAACAAGACAAAGAGAGAAGAAACCACCAGCACTAATGACAATACAGATGAAACCAGAGCCAAAGCCTGTGAGAGCAGCCACACTAAAGCAAACTGAAAACAGGTGTGTCCCTCTTATATAGGTGCAGGACTCAGGGTGGGATCCACTCTCCCATTGCCTGGCTCCCTGGTTTATCCCAGGTGTGGCCCCTCCCAGCTGCAGCCCCTCCCAACTTCTCTGGCCAGCAGCTGCTGGGGATAATTAACCTCAACCCAATCCAGCAGTTGCTGGGGATAATTAACCCCAACCCAACCCAGCAGATGCTGGGGATAATTAACCCCAACTCAACTCAGCCCAGGAGAGCCACTCATTCCCCTCACCACTCAGATGTTGGATACCAAGTGAAAGACGGGAGTCACAGATTTTTGTAGCTCTTCATGAGGCCCTTCCCCTTTTTCAAAGATATTTTAGGTGAGGAAGAGTGTCACGCTCAGTGACACGATGAAGATAAAAGCAGATGTGAACCATAAGTGGGGGAATATCCCAAGGTGTTCCCACCAGGCTTCTGTAGCTTGGGACCCGCCGAGGAGCGTGAGAGCAGCGCCAGCCGTGCTGCCTTGGCATAAACTCCCCACGCATCAGAAGCCTGGAGCTTTGAGGTCCTTCAGACCTAGAGCTGGTGTTTTCTTGTCAAACACATCTCATTTCTTTTCTCTGGTTTAATTGCTCTTGGAGATCCCACAGTCTGTTGGTATCCTCTGTGCTCTGTGGCTCTGAGTTCTACTGTTTGCCTGTGATCACACTGCCCTCCCTCCTGTTGATATCCAAATAGAACAGAATGGTATTTTTAAAGCTGTTCTGATTTAATTCAGGGTTTTTTCAACTGCATTTAAGCCTTAGTCTTCATCTTCAGCTTTGTTACAACACAAGAGGAGGTAGAGATGGTTCTGAAGAGATGTTTATAGGCATTTCCCTCTTTGAGAATGTTTCAAACAAGTACTTTTGAACAAAATCTTTGCAGGTTGTCATGATGTAAAGCTGGGTGGTCGTGGTACTTATAAGAGATGGACCTCTGCTCAAGGAGGACACAGCACTACCTGCTTCACCATGAGGAGTCCAGGCGGGAGGTTGCACATTGTTGGGCAGAGGTAAAGTGGCTCAGAGAATCACAGAGTTGTTTAGGTTGGGAAAGACCTTTAAGATCATCGAGTCCCACTGCTAATGCAGCGCTGCCAAGCTCATGTGAACTGGGGAGGAAACCTGATGACAAGAGGATCAGTAGGAAAGAACCTCAAAGCAAAGGCTTAGGGAGGGTCACGGTGCTGTTCCCTGACTCAGTAGTTTTTGTGTACGCAGTGGAGCAGCACAAACCTCTTGATTCACAAGAATGAAACCACCGTGATATCCCCTCCCAGCGCCAGGGCAAGGAAAACGGGATGAGGCTGGGCTGGTGGTTTCAGGAAATCTTCCAGTGCTTGGAAAGGGTTGATGCAGGCGGGCACGAGCAGACGTCCTCCCAGGTCCTCCAGAGCCTGGGGTGGGTGGTGGCTGTTCCCCTGACGTCCCCTTGGAATAAATATGAATAGTGATGTGCCGAGCAGGCGTGGGGTCTCGCGTCGCCTGCAAGGAACCCGGTTAATATTTCAGCAGGAGTCAGACAAAAGCAGAGATGCAAAAATGACAGATTTGCAGTCTCATGGAATGATATTTGCTGATTGAGAGGCATGCAACTTTTTTAGAAAAATACAGGGGACATCATTTGCAACTTGTTCTTGTGAAAAGAGAAGTCCCATGACAGATTTCAAATCTTTGGCACAGCTTTATAACTTTATCAAAGAGAAGCATCAAAGAGAGAGAACTTTGTTCTGAAAAAAAAAAAAAAAGGAAAAGAAAAAGCAGGAATACAATCAATAGAAACCACAACAAAATAAAAGATCAGGATAATCATGTTGTACCATCAGAAAGGTACAGTTTTTGTGCCTTTTGTGATGTTTTCTTCATGACAGTTGGGTCTCAGTGGCACAGTGAAAAGAACTTGCTTGTCTTGTGATTGACAGGGAACGTAAATGCCAGCAAGAAAATGCCAGTAGGAGAAAAATCTTAGCTCACATATTGTACACCTGGATGAAGTGTTGGATCCAACTGCTTTCCCTGAGAGGTAACGGGTAATTGGACCCATATGGCACCCAAAAAAGTGCAAATTTGGGTTTTCAGTATGAGCAGAAGTTACCTGGGAAACTGTCTACATTTAGTTACTTATCAATATTCAGTGCTATTGCCAAGACAAGATAAAGGAATAAGCTGGAAACTTGAGAGCTTCAGATAAAACAGGACAACAAATACATCGGGAGAGTATCTAACGCTGCAGCAGTTTCTCCTGATAGTGAACTTCAGTCCTGACCATCATAACACAAGTAAATGTCAACACTGTTTTCTAGATTAGCAGCACTGAATCAGCCATAAATGGACACTATTAATATTGCTGCCTTTTTCAGTATTCTTTTTTTTTTCTATATATACGTTGGATTAAAGAACTTAAAAGTATTTATCTCACCCTCTTTTTTAATGTTATTATTATAAATCACCTTTCCATCAATATATCTCTTGATGAAGAGTCAATGAAAAAGCACGTGCATCTCGGGTGCTCGAGGGAGTTCAGCTGAAAATGTCTGATACCACAAAGACGGCAAGAGAAGCATGGGCAGCTCTTCCTGGTTCAATGGTCTGTAGCTCCAAGGAGACATCCAAGAACTACAAATGCCTGCTTGGAAACCAACGTGTGACCCAAGTGCTCTGTTGGGAGCACTGCTGAACCAGCAAGGATCTAGTTCATGACAAATTCTGCAGGTTCACGTGTTGGTTTTACCAATTTTACCATTTTTTAAAAACAAATTTTTAGGGACCAGTGATCTCTGAAGCCCGACTGCCCTGTGAGGCGTGCGGTGGTGAGCTGGCTGGAGCACTGGCACAGCCCAAGAACCTCTGGGCTGAGTGCTGGGGTGTCTGGCACATGGCAGACGGTCTTCAAATTCCCCAGGAGTGCAACATGGGACTGGCTTTAAAACAAGTGCCAAAGTTGCTGTAGTGAATCGAACAAGGCAGGGGCATTGGGAATCCCACAACCCCAGCATGGTGGGGGCTGGAAAGGACCTCTGGAGCTCATCTGGTGCCACCCCCTTGCTCCAGCAGGGTCACCCAGAGCAGGGGGCCCAGCAGCGCAGGGTCCAGGCGCCTTTGGAATCTCTCCAGAGAAGGAGACTCCCCAAGCTCTCTGGGCAGCCTGGGCCAGGCTCCAACCCCCTCCCACTGATGAAGTTTCTCCTCCCGCTCCCAGGGAACCTCCTGGGTTCCAGTTGGTGCCCGGTGCCCCTTGTCCTGGCGCTGGGCACCCCTGAGCAGAGTCTGGCCCCAGCCTCTTGCCCCCCGGGGGCCCTTGAGCTCTTGCTCAGCCTTGCTCAGCTCCCCTCTGGGGCTGCTCTTCTGCAGCTGAACAGCCCCAGGGCTCTCAGCCTTTCCTGGCCACACAGATGCTCCAGGCCCCTCAGCAGCTTCCAAGCCTCCCCGGGACTCTCTCCAGAGGTTCTTAAATAATCCTTAGTTTGTTTAACATGAGCAGGGAAGAGGAAGGGAATCATGCTGCGGTCACAGGAATTACTCTCTGGATACCAGCAAAGAGCTTGTTGCTGGTTTCTGTGGCACACTCCGGGTAACAGCCAGGACGGTGCCTTGCAACAGAGACCGTATCCTGACCCTGGCTCCCGAAAACATCCTGTCATGCTTTAGAGTAGTGCAGCCAGATGCTCCTTTCCAGCTGCCAGAGTGGCCAAACCCTCGAGGCTTTGGGGCTGGATTGGATCCTGGTTGCTGAGCTCATGATGTGCGTCTGTGGGATCCTGCCTTCGGGAATGAGAGAAAAATAATAGTTTTGTGTACGTTTGGGTGTGCTGCTCGTGTGCACTGGCACAAGCCTCATTAGTGACTGGCTACCTATGACTATGGGCTGAAATATTTTCTTTCTGTCTATCTGTAAAACAATGAAAAACTTTAATCATAAAAAGAAGGGCCAACAGCCTGCTTTTGTGACACAGACTTTTCTTTTTTATTAGGTCTGAGACTGAAAACAGCTCGTTAAGAAATCCCGGGTTATTGCAGCAGGCTGGGAGATGAGATAAGAGTGAAATACCAAACATGCACACACACAAACACGGAGCGTGTGAAAAATTGGAATGATAAGGTCTTTGGAGCAGGTTCCTGCTAAGGTGATTGAGGTGCGACGCTGCATCGTATTCACTGGAGAATTTGAGGAAAATGGCAATATAATCAATTAAAATTGGTGCCGCTGTGCCTGGAGAGAGCTGTCTAAAAGCAAAATAAAATAAATAAGTTTCTTCTTTCCTTTTTGTCAAGGTTATGTGACTTTGCAAGCAGACGAAGCGGCTGCTGAAAACACACCACTGACAGAAACACGGAGAGTCTGGCACTGAAACAGCCTTTGCAGGGATTAAACTTCACCCACGGTTCGGAGAGACACGGTGCTCCCTGGCAGGGAAGGGATCTGCTCCCCAAGGGGTTTCTCCTGAAGCTTCCTCAACAAGATGCTGAAGTTTCGGCTTGGGAGATGGACTTCCCACTCAGCTCCAGGCCAGGCCCGGGGGAGACCCTGTCCCTGGCTGGATGGCAGTGACTGGACCCCTGGGGCCGCAGGACAGCCACCATCACAGGCACCTGACAGAGCCTACTCCTCCAGCCAAGGAGCATCTCACCTGAAGGTCTGTGGATGCAACCGAGCCCACCGTGTGCCTGTGGATGGACTGATACATCTGCAGTACTGTCTACATGGAGCTTGCGGGGTGCCGTGCTGTGCTGGTGGTGTATCATGGAGCTGGTGGCACCAGGGCAGCTGGTGACCCTGGGTGAGCACCTCGACTTGTGCTCGCTTGTAAACAGTGGCCATAGCGACACAATTAACGCCTTTTTCCTCTCAGATCAAGTGAGCTGTCATTATAACTCATGGGGTTTGTGGTGAGATGAGTTGGGTGCTTTAGCTAATACCCAAATTCTTCCCTCTGAGGGTGGTGAGAGCCTGGCACAGGTTGCCCAGGGAAGCTGTGGATGCTCCATCCCTGGATATGTTCAAGACCAGACTGGATGGGGCTTTGAGCAACCTGCTCTACTGGGAGGCGTCCCTGCCCATGGGACATCAGAACTAGATGGTCTTTAGGATCCCTTCCAACCCAACCCAGCGTGTGATACAGCAGGATGCAATTGCACTCACACAGAGACGCTGAACAAAGCTACCCCGTACCTGGCACCGCGCTAACATTACTTCTCAATGACTTGTTGTTAAGGAAATATGCAGCATGCATCCAGTGCCGCAGCCCATAATTATGTGGAACTCTTTGGCGTGGCGTGATGGTTTCCTCACAAACCCCTTCATTACACCTGTCACATGAACTTTAAACACTTGGCAGCGCAGCGAGGTCGCGTCTGAAAAACGCAGAGATTCTTTTTCCTCGCGTCACCTGTTAGAGAGCATTTGGGAGCGCAAAGCCGGATGAAACTGAGGCGTCTCCACATGGAAAAGATAGTCCATGGAACATCTTCATTAAATAACCCTGGGTTTGGGTTTTTCAGAGGCAGAAGTCCCCGTGTTTAATGCACACACACTCCCTCTGGCTGGGAGGCTCTGTTGTTCACACACGCGCAGCTGCGGTTGACATGCCAGGAGCTGTTGATGTTAGAAAAACAGAATCTCGGTTCTCCTTATGTCAAGGCACCAATTTTAGATAGAACTCTAACAACTAATCTCATTTCTCATTCTCATTTATTTTAGCAAATAATTTTAGGGATGACTGAATTCTTTCCAGAGAGTGCTGCTACTACGTAATAGCAATAATTAAGAGATTTTGGATAAAAAAAGTATTGAAATAATTTACAAGACGAACCTCAAGTGTGTGCACAACTTTATGGAGACTTTTCTTCTCTTTTGCAGATCCTTGTACTACTCAGAACTCCCTTCCACCAAATCTGGAAAGAAGAAAGACTGGTGTGAGGGGGATGTAGCCTTTCCACAGAGCATCGTTTAAGTTGCCGCACTAATGGCAAGGACAGGAGTTCAATTACAGAACCATAGAATTGTCACGTTTGGAAAAGACCTCCAAGATCACAGTAATTCTCTCCCGTTCCTTTGGACTATTAGGAAAAGCTCAGATCCTTGGATAGAAGTCACTTATTTTTCTCTCTATGTCCTCTGAAGTGCTGACAGACGCCAGGCTGTGTTTATGCCTCCGCCAGAGCTAATTCAGAGGATTCGGATACTTCAAAGCTTTCCGTTGATTATTTTCTGTACGTTAGTTACATTTCCAAGTCAAATGATTTTTCAGGGAAAAGTTCCATTGTCATTTAAATCAGGTTCTTTTTAAAACATCAAATAAAGTTCAATAAAATTTTGTTTTTAAAACACTGAAATCAAGTATTTCAGTGGAGTTGACATTTCATTTCAACAGTTTTAATGGAACGTTTTTGATCTTCAGTTTCCAAAAAGCTTGTCCAAGTGAAGTCATTAGTGCTCACACTTAAAAAAATATAAGACTTTTGAAGATTAACATCATGACAACATTTCAATTTCATTAGAGCAAAATATTTTTATTAAATCAAAATGACTTTAAAATGTGTTAGAAATTTTGATTTCTTTTCATTCAAATTTCAAGATGGAAAATTAATTCATTGAAACAGAAAACATAGATCCTGCATAGGTATTGAATTATCATTTATTAAGCCCCAAACAAATTTAGTCTTCAAGCCAGCGATGATTCAAAGCATTAACCTTCATTAGGGTAAAACACGGATGATTCAAACCAAGCTATGCTCAAATAATTTCCCTTAAGTTACAATATTACTAAAATCATTACTCTGATTATAAACATGGATCCAACGGACATGAAAGTGGGAGCAGGGAAACTGTGTTCTTGAGATGCGAGTAAGGGCTCACAGGAAAGGCTGTTCCTGTTCTGGCATTGCCTCTTCTCATAGAATCGCTGAATCACTTGGGTTGGAAAAGACCCTGAAGCTCCTGGAGTCCCAGCGCTGCCCCATCCCTGCCAGGGCCCCACTGAGCCCTGTCCCTCAGCACCACATCTCCACACCTTGGAAACCCCTCCAGGGAGCAGGGGGACTCCAGCCCTGCCCTGGGCAGCCTGGGACAGGCCTGGACAACCCTGTCGGTTGTGAACTCTTCGCTGTTCACCAAAGAGAGACCTGGAGAAGGTCCAACTTTGCAGGAGAGAGACAGAGATGCTCTGCTCCCTCATGGGCAAGGACACCACACCACGAGGACAGCGTGACATTTATCTGCGCAAAGTTAGGAAGCAGGGAGAGCAGTCCCTCGTATCTACTTGCTGCTGGAATGGAAAAGGATGGAGAAGCAGTCCTGGATGGATGAAGTCCTTTTATCGATCTGCGCATGGATCCAAAAGCCAAACCCCCCTCCCTGTTGCTCAAACCTTGACTGCATGGTGGCCTCCTGGCTCCCTGGTTGGGGAAAGGGAATTGGCAACATCACTGGTTAGGGCTGGGCCGGCCACCAGACGAGGCCCAGATGCTCTCCATTAACCCCTCTGTCTTGCCAAAGCACGGAGAAAGGGAATAAGGGAGAGAGACTGATGGACTGGGAAAGAAAATTAAACAGCTTTAATGGCAATAGCAACAATAAAATGAAATATACACCAACAGATACAGAACCAGTATGGAACCTAACCCTCTGATGGCAATTCCCTCACCATCACCGCTGGTGCTGTGGAGCAGGCACTGGGGAAATCCCAGACTGGACTCAGTACCAGATGGGAATCAGATTCAGGAGCTAGATTCAGAAACACACGGATCAGGGTCAAAGGAGAGAATGGACAGAGGCCTCCTCAGACACCGGCCTCTGGAGAAGAGGCTTGACCCTGGTGACCCCTCAGCTTTCCCCTGAGCAGCCCACACATGGGATGGATCCCTCGGTGGCCACTTTTGGGTCCACTGTCCTGGCCACTCCTCCCCACAGGTGCCAACTCTGACTCCCTGCCCCCAAGGTGGGGCACGAGATGGAGCAGAGACCTACTGCCCAGGAGCCAGGATCAGCCAGAGCCTTTCTGCCCCCCCAGCCCTTGGCAGGGACTCTGACCGTGGAGCGTGAGCAGCGCAGGGATCAGAGACTGGCTGCGGAAATCTGCCCGGAACTCCGGAAAGTTCCGCCACGGAGCAGAGGCTGAGGTGGGCAGGGAACCCCTGGGCAGAACCAGCTCTGGGCCGGCTCACACCAGGATAGGCCAAGAGCTCCCAGAGCACATCTCTCTCACTGCCATCCATGAACTTAATTTAAGCAAGCGTTTCCAAGAAATTTCAGAGCACGAAGGGATATTCCTCTGACTAAAGCGATTACATCGACAGTGTCTGGAATCAATTAAGTGTCGCTTTGGGTCTTTTCTGAACCAATCCAGCACAAATCTGGTCTGTCCATCAGGTCAGTGAGGGGCAGAACTGGAGGCAGGGACAGCTCAGCCTGCCCAGCAGCTTTCGGAGGGTCTGCTCCAATGAGGGGTGTCTCACTGAGACTGATATTCTACGGGAAGCGCTGCATGTGCCTCAGGAGAGCACTTTTGGCAGCAGAGTGAGGCCAGCACAGCACACAAGTCATCCTGGGGTGGAAAGATATTTGCAAGGAGTGAATTAATTCCAGCAGTCCAGTAAACACAATGTCATTTTAATTGGATCTTCTAAATATTGCAGCTGCTTAAATAATAAAGATTTATTTTTTTTTAATTCTGAATCTGCTATCTTTGTATAGAAGTTACCAGTATAAGCAAGCTTTTTTTTCAGGGATTGGCCTGTGGATTTTGCTGTTCAAGTGCTTTATTGATAAAGATGGGTTGTAAAATTTTAATCAAGACTTTGTTTACTAAGAGACTGACTCCTCTATATGAAACAGGAGAAGTTGTTTACTAATTTAAAAGCACTTTAAAGCATTTTTTTTTTTGTTTGAAAAGAGAATAAACAGTTTCTCCAGGGTAATTCTTTTTCTAGTGAAAAAGTTGATAACCAACAACGTTAATTTCCAACCCCTGCACAGGAACGGGGGTTGGAAATTCCAGCGGCTGCGCCGCGGTGCCATCAGCTCCCCAGTGCCCGCCGAGGAGCTGTGTCAGCACCGGTCTCAGCAGAAGTGCTCATCAGAGTCAGGCTGCTACGGGAAATTGATCCCCAGCTTTCCGTCCTGGCGTTTTGTGCCACGATGGAGCTTCCTAACTTAATTAATGGCTTGAACTTTTGAGTTCTCAGAACCTCATTGATTTGGGAAAACGTGCCCTCTCAGTTTGCAGAATACAAATCCCCGCCGGCGAGGGCTGTGCGCAGCTGTCCGCAGCCTCGCGGCGTTCCTCCTGCCATGGGAGAGAGGGAGTGACGGGCACGCGGCTGGGCTGGGAAGAGGAGGAGAAGGAGGAGGAGGAGGACAGCAGGGATTTGGCTGCCAGAAGAGCAGCCTGACCTTTCTCATCCCCCTGCTGCGTTTGGACAGATCGGCGTCTCCTGCCGCGAGCAAGATTGGAGAGATGCTGGAGGGCCCGGCCTCCCTGCCAATGGCAGCTCGCTGGTTTTCACGCCCAGCTGTTTCGAAAATAATCATAGTTACCTAAAACACACCAAGGAAAACAAGTGTCCTGAAAATACTTCAGGAAATGTCTCTCTGGGTGTGACAAAAGCCTGACAAAAAGAGAGATGTATGGTCTTTTCCTGCTCACCCTGGTGTATATAAGACCCCACAGAGGCCCTGAGACTGTGATAGTCCCATAAATGCCGGTGAAGACTGCGGAACAGGTGAAGCAAAGAGGCAGAGACCTGTGCCAACAGCTCTCAGAGTCACCGTTTGCTGTGGGGTTTTCTTCGAAGATGCAGCCAACTGTGTCCAGCTGACTGGAAACTGAGGGTGGGAAAGGACTGCTGCCTGTCCCTGAATCCCTCAGCTTCCTCCTGCTCCAGGCTCAAAGACTGGAGCAGTCTTTGACCTAAGGTGGATGTTAGGGAATGGGCTGAGCAAGCCAGGGTCTGCCGTGCCCCGGAACGAACCCATCCACCACCCAGATCTATATGTACCAGCGGTCACCTCATCTGGATAAAGAGGCCAAGGGATTTTTTTGAATGATCCACACCTTCACCCTTGTCTTACAGCTTGTTGCTGGTGTCCCTGGACCACATCTCCATCACCCTCTAGGACTAAATCTCCATCATCCTATAGGACCACATCTCCATCACCCTATAGGACCAAATCTCCATCATCTTCTACTGCTGACCTCCAGCCCCTCTCATAACAGCTCCTTTCTCCTGTCCTCTGCCATTGGCAGCCTCACATCTTTCTCTCCCAGATCCAAACTTTTCCTCGTTTGGGGTGGGTGACTGCTCATTTGTCATATGTACAATCACAGAATCATTAAGGTTGGAAAGGACCTCCAAGATCATCAAGTCCAACCTTCTACCCAACACCTCCATGACCACGGACCATGTCCTGAAGCACCACATCCACCCATTTTTAAACTCCTCCAGAGATGGTGACTTCAGCACCTCTGTGGGCAGCCTGTTCCAATGCTTAACTGCTCTTTCAGTAAAAAAAATACTTCCTAATATCTCATCTGAACTTCCCCTGTTCAACAGCCAGCTGTTGTGACCGCGGAAGCACCGCAGATCCTGCAATGGAAGGCGAGCTCACGCTGGAGGTGATAGTATCTGAAGTCCAGCTGCCCGTGGCTGTCTCAGCCCCATTTAAAGGTCTCTAGTACCAGAGTCTCCCGTGCTTCCCTTCACTCAAGGCACTGTGGGCTGATAAGTGGCCTGAAAATATGTTCCCTATTAATTTCACCCCGTTACTCCTGGTAATTTCCACCTTCTACAAATATAAACAAATCTCTCATGTCCTTTGTGTTCCTGCCCTCCCCGTAGCTTCATACGCTCTTCTGCCCCTCAAATCTATTTTTCAAGTTGATGTCACTTCCAGGTTTTCACAGTTAAGTGAGACATGAATGATGAGCGAGAACAAAGCCGCCTATTAGGGAGCAAGCTGAAGAGTGTGCTAATTACTGCACATGCCATGGGATGGAAGAGGGGTGATGGTGACACAAGCACAGTCTCCTGCAGCCCCACGAAGGAAGAGACGAGGTGGACGTCCTGGTGTCTCCTGCCTGGAGGCTGAGCACTCAGACCAGCACGGAGGTGAGGAAGTATAAATGGCAGGCAGCAGGATGTGCAGCTGAAATGTTGGCTGACCACCGCAGTGAGGAAATAATTTTTTTTAAAAGTGTCTTTTTGTAAAATTGCACCGCTATAATATATTACTGCTTCTTCAATAGAGCTCCCTGAGAGATAAATTTTCTCCTCTTCTAACCAGGTGTTTTCATGGCTATGGTGACGGATGCCTCCAGCATCTGCTCTATCTGCAGGTGTCCTTTTCCTCACATCCTCCTTTCAAGTGCCTGTCCCACATCCCAGGGCGCTCTCCCTGCAAGGAGAAGTAGGGCTCCGGTTCCTGTTCCAATATAAAGGCATTTTTTATACTGAAATTCGTTTGTTTCTGCACGGTATGACGCCCATGGGAGCACGGTGCTGCCAGGGGGGCTGGAGCAGGCAGCACCCGGCTCCCACCACCACCAGTGATCCCATCCCTCCCTACACCCCTCTGCCCATGGCAGCAGCGAGGGGCAGCCCCAGCCCGCGCCTGCCTCCACCGTTAGCAGAATTTCCTCCTCTTTCTCAGATATTGACTCTGGTGCAGCTCCTTGGACCACGTACCCCCACGCGGGGGGCAGGAGAGCAGGAGGCAGAGGCAGGGGCAGGCAGGAGGGCACGGAGGAGGCTGGGCACAAAGGGCTCAGCGCGCTTTGCACCGGAACAAGAACAAGCTGGTGTTCAACTGATGTACGGGCAGAGAGCAGGAAAGGAGTAGAGCTGCAGAATCCAGACTGAGAAAACATGTCTCTCTTTAAGGGCAAAAGGCAAAATTACCAGTTGGCGTGAAGAACTGAGCACATGCTGCATAACAACTGAGTTACAGCTGTAGCCAGTGAGGGCAGCTTACCAAATTATTAATGTTTCAAGTGAAAAGATACTGGCAGAGGATAGAGAGGCAAGTATTTGGAGCTATAGAAGAGAGGCTGTCTCCATAAAGTGATAAAATGAAATCCCATCTCTGGGAAGGGTCTGAGGATCCTGTTTGTTTTTCTGTTTCTTTGTAAACCCCAGTACCAAGCTAGGTACTCGCTCTTGACAACTCACTGACAGGAGACTGGAGCGAGGTAAGATTTGGTCTCTGCTCCCAAGGAAGAAGCACCAGGACGAGAGAAACTGGGCTCGAGTTGCCCCAGGGGAGGTTGAGGTTGGAGCTGAGGAACAATTTCTTCCCCTCTGGGGTTGTCCAGGCGTGTGCCAGGCTGCCCAGGGCAGGGCTGGAGTCCCCCTGCTCCCTGGAGGGGTTTCCAAGGGGTGGAGATGTGGTGCTGAGGGACATGAGTTAGTGGTGCACTTGGTGATGTCCCTACATTGGTAGTCCTGGCTTTATTGTTTCTGATATTATTGTCTTTTCACCTTATTTAGATCCTTTGTAGCCACTGCAGAAGGTCCCCTTACTACTGGGACAGAGCACAGGGCAGGTGTGCAGGGTTCCTGATCTCAAAGGCTCAGGCTCAGGACAACTGGTCCCTCATACCATGATGGATCTATAAACTGCTTGTTGCCTTGAAACACCTGAGACTTATGTCAAGAGATAATTCTTCCCTTATCCTTTAAATCCTTCCACCTACAGAAAGTGACAGCTGCTGATGAAATGACAATATGAGCCGACCAGTGATGGCTGCAGGCTGTCAGTTGGGATAACTGGAGGGCTTGGAAGGTTTAATTTCAATTTGAGATGATTTTATATGGGGAACCCATGAGTGATAGGGTTATAACAGCAGCTGACAAATAGGACCACATCACTTCGCACGTGTTTCTCGTCCTTGCCTTTTTTCCCTTTTATGACACACATGCTTTTGGAGCCCTGTTTCGGTCTAGATCTTTAGACTTCCTGGGGAAGAGGTGCTCCCAATGTTTTCTTTCTGCAGAGCCACAAACGCAGAGGGTCACCAAGCTGACACCGCTATCTGCGAACTATAATTCACTGGCTTGATTTAATCTCTGAGAAAACGGGTAAGCATGATTGCACATGACATCCGGATTCCCTCCCTTGTCAAATCCATCCAGAGTGCTGTGCACTTTGAATTATCGGAAGGATAAAAGCGTACCAGGCTAGTCAACCTCGCCATAAACTCGGTATTTTTCAAAGTTTAATCAAGTAGCCTGTTACAAGGTCTGCTCCAGACGTCCAGGGGTGCTGCTGGAAATCAGCAGGCACCGCTTCAGCAGCCAGCTCTGGTGCCAGCAAAGCGGCTCTGTCGTCGATGAAGCTGAAGGTGTGGGAGAAGGATCCATCAGTGGAGGACAGCAGGACGGTCTGGCCAGCCCAGCACACAGCCTGGCTGCCATTTTCCAAAGGTCCTGCCTGTTCCCCTGCTGCCTGTAGCCACTCAGGAGGGTCAGGAGAGACCTCTAACTCCAAGGGTGTTTCCACAAAGAAACATGTCAGCAATCCCATGAAAGTCACCTTTATCAGCCAGTACTACTAAGGAAAGGTTTTGTTTTGTTTTTTTTAATTTGAAAGTTTGGTACAGCCACCAAAGATCTTCCCTAGATTTTAAGTATCGCTTGTTTGTGCTCTCTTACAGCAAGCTTCCACTCTCCACGTCTACTTAGGAGAAGCCTACAGGCTTTAAGGGTATCTATCTGTTTTTTTTATTTTTCAATTTTTCAGTGATTTTGATTATATAGTAATCTGAGCTCAAGAGGCTTTGGAAGTGAGCAGTATTTGTGCCTTCACCATATTTCTGTTCCTTAGAGCGTACATCCCTTCATTTTTCTCTTGTGACTCCTTAGCTGACACAACGTTAATTGTGATTGGAAAATGATTGAGCTCGTGAATTGTGAGACTGTTCTATCTTAACAACGTAGAAAGTATCACTTTGATTAGATTGCTCTCTCCTTTCATTACTGAACAACTTTAAGCTTAAAAAGAACTTAGAAGTGAATAATATTTGTGTTGAGAGACTCTTTCCTGCACGCTAGTGAATAGATGTATGAAGACAGACCTGCTCTTACGCACAGCCAGAGCACTGCCTCCTCTATGATTGCTTTTCAAGAAAGAAAAGCAAGGATCTGCTCTCAAGGACTAAGCTCAGTATTTCCCATCCATCTGCCCATTAAGAGCCTTCTCTTTGCAGATCAACATAAACCATCTTCCTATCTGAAATTACTTCGGTGAGAAGGAAATTAAACAACAAAACATTGCAGGAGAAAGGCTTCAAGGAGTTGCCATCCCTGGGAAGAAAAGTGGAGAGGAGAGCTGTGAGCTGGAGGTGGAGGATGAACATCTCCCTTGGCGGAGAAGAGCACTGGCTCCTCATTTCTTCTTAGCACCCAGGGAGAGGGGTGCCTTCTAGTGCAAAGAATACAATCGGTTAAGTAATAGCTGTGGAAATATTTAGAATCACGGACNACAGTGCCATTTATTGCCGAGACTTTTAAGATATTAGTATAGAATCAGAAGCATAGAATCACAGAATCCCAGACTGGTTTGGGTGGGAAGGGACCTTTCAAAGTTGTGTGGTCCAACCCCCCTGCAGGGAGCAGGGACATCTGCAACTTGAGCAGGTTGCTCAGAGCCCCATCCAACCTCCCCTGCAATGGGGCCAGGGATGGGGCAGCCACCACCTCTCGGGGCAACCTGGGCCAGGCTCTCACCACCCTCAGTGTCAAGAATTCCTCCCTTCTCTCCAGTCTAAATCTCTCTCTTTTAGTTTAACCCATCTCCCCTTGTCCTGTCCTAACAGGCTCTGCTCAAAAGCCTGTCCCTGTGTTTCTGACAGGCCCCTGGAAGCACTGGAAGGGGTTATGGTTTAAAGGTTAACAGATTGAGTGTGGGGGACCCAGGTGATAAACCCCGGACGCCGAGAGCTCCGAGGGCAGTGGTTATCCCCCGCCTTTCCCGCCCAGCTCCATAAACCAGGTGACAGGAAGAGCAGGGGGGTCTCTTCCTGCCCGGGCTCTGCGGCTCAGGCGGCGCCTCGGCCTGGCTGGGCCTGGTCGTAATACGTCATCTCCTTCTGCTCTTAATATTCCTTTTTTTCCTGTTTTTTCTCGTGCTTCCTTAAATTTCTTTATAGTGTTAACTTCTAATCTTGCGAGAGGCATTTCTTTTCCTTATGCCCCTTTTTATCCTCCCTTGGGAAGGAGGATGGGGAAGGTCCAGGTGAGCTTGGCCTGAGCCTTCAGGGAAGACAGGAAGGTCACAGGAATGTCTCCCTAGAGACTTCTCTTTTCAGTTTTAAAACATTTTGCTTACAAAAATTAATAACTCTCTTTTTAAGTTCTCTTTTTTTTTTTTTTTCAGAAGGTGCACAAATGCAATTGAAGTGATAATTTTGAAGATTTTAAACAGTAGAGAAACAGCAGTGACATTAGCAAGTCATAAGTAAAGATCACTTTCTTTGTTTCAACCTTTATAGTGAAAATTATTTTCTTACTAAAAAAAATTAAAGAGCTATTGCTGTTTACCTGGGTTTTTAAAGAAGTAATGAGCAGTCAACTCAATTATTCGTATACATTATTAAATGTCACTGTTAAACAGCTCCATACCATGAAGATGAAGAGACATCAATTCATGGAGGAAACTTTAGACCGATTTCATATCTGCTAATTTCTCCTTCTTCAATGTGATGCCTGAATAATTTTATGCACAGCATTTTGAATAAAGGTAGAATTTTCTTGATATCTATTTGACTACGAGTTTAATTTAAATGATTCTTATATCATCTTGCATGTTAACTCAACCAGCAAAGCCCCCTTATGTGCTCCTAAATGGTACCGAATTGGATGGCATATCGCATTTTAGACATGATATATACTGACACTAAAGAATTTGTATCACTTTTACCACCAATTCACCACCTTGGAGTCTGCAGTTGTCTTTATCCCCAGCAACAATTACTCCAGCAAGGGCAATTTTAATGAAGTCTCACTCCTTAAAACCAAGAAGCAAGGTCAAATATCCAGGGTAAAACTGTCCAGAACCTTTGAAGTGGGAGGACAAAGACACCTTCAAAGTTTGTTTTATTACTCCTGAAAGTACTGGAAGAATGATGAGTGTGGCAAAGTGCTCTGCTTATTAAATTTATTTCCTAGTTAACGTGTTGTTATTGCTACTTAGAATTTCACATGTTAAACTCTACATTAACAGGAGACCAAAAATGCAATAAAATGTGATCCAGTACAAAACCTTAGAAATGAACGTACCACCCTATTTTTTCCTAATAAAAATACTGCTTTTATTTCACTTTCAGTTCCTGATTTTCTGTCAGAAAGCAGAAGAGTGTGGAATTGTTGTTTTCTGAAGTTGCTGGTGGTTTGGAAAAAAATTATGGCCTGAGAGATCACAGACAGCAAATGACAAGTGTCTTCTGCTGAGGACACTGTGTTAGAAAGAGGAATTTCAGTCTGAGAGACATAATTTGGAAATTTCCTGACGCTTGTACAACTCTGGGTAATTCTAATACCCTTGAATAGAAGCAGGATTTTTGCAAGTACCGCAGGGAAAGTTTGTATCAGAGCATAGTTATCAATTAAGGAGAAATTTATAACACCGCCAGAAACTGTGCAAGCTTAGATTGAAGCGAATACAAGCTTAAATTCAAGTGATCACTGCCTCCTTGCAATAACAAATGTCATTAAAATGAAGTCCAGAATTCATAACATAAACATATCATTAAAATTCTGAAAACAGTTAAGATCCATTTTATAAAAACGTCCTGAAGTCTTTCGAAAGGTCACTCTATGGTATGATCAAGAAAAAAAAAGACCGTGCTGCCTGAAAAAATATCAGCCAAAGGAACTTTAACTGACCTACAGGAAAACCGCAGACATTTGTATGAAAAGCAAATGGAATAAAGGGAAAGTGAACAGTAATGAATATGCATGAGGGGTAGAAATCCTGAATAATATTAAGGGAAGCGAAGGACAAGAAAGACCAGTATCTAGCAAGAGTCAGAACAGTAAAAATGGCTTTTCTAATGAATATTATGAATAAAAATAATTCCAGTTATGGGATTAATGTATTTTCAGATGGAAATGGAAACCTTTTCAAGTGTAAAAGGCAGGGAAACCCAATAACTGTGGAAGGTCTACACCTGGGAGAGAGCTGTAGGAAGATGAAGCACTTCTCATTCTGGTATTAACTCAGGATGTACATTAGAAAAATATTACTGAGCCTGGTCTTTAAAAGCCAGAACTTCTAAATAAATCAAAATAACCTAAAAGATTTGACCACAGGGCTCTCTGGACCCGCAGTGCTCCCTCAGGGCAGGCACGGCTCGGGTGGTGGCGGCACGCAAGGCACAGGTGGCACGAGACAGGCAACCGGACTGCCTGCGGCGCCAGGAAGTGTAATGGGACAGCTGATAAGGGACTCAGTTAATAAATTGAGGAAGGATAATATAAATAATGCCAATCAAGTGGGGTATCCTGGTAATAGATCCTGTCAAACCAAACTGACGTCTTCTTTTAATGAGATGATGAGCTTGGTTGATAAAGGGAAGAGCGTTGTTGTAATGGATGCCCGCACAGCATTCCTGTTGGTACCACCTCACATTTTAATTAAGAAAGCAGAAAAATACAAAGTGCAGATAATAAACAGGCAGTGCATTAACAACTAGCCGCTAACTGATGGTTCTCGAGGCGTTGATTGTGTGCCTTCCAAACGAGGTGCTCTGATCCCGGATGCTGTGGGTTGGCTGGTACAACGGGTCACATCAGCTGCTGCATATGGTCCTTCCTGGCCTCCTGAGCTCCGCATTGTAGTATTTGGAAAGTGTTTTTAAACTTCAGATAGCTGAAGAGATTATTTACAGGCAACTGTGCTCTTTCAGATCAGTATTGTACAGAGCTTTTTCTTTCTTTGCTTGGTTTTTTTTTGTAAAGAATTGTGTGTTCTCTTCTTCTTGTTTTTTAAACTGCATTATCCCGAGGCCGGTGGGATTTCTGACTTACATTACCTGTTGAATTTAACAGCAGAGGATCCATTATTTTATTCTTTCAGTCTTTGATCTGCAGACCATTTTATGTCACAGTCATGCAAATGGGACCATCAGATGGTGGTGTGACAGTAGAAATGGGGTCCTAGGAGCAGGCTGGTAAAGCAGGACAGGGGGTGCGAGCGCTGTGCTCTAGGACTGCTCTTCTGATCTGCTTCCAGCACAGTTTCTCCATGTTTTATTCAATCTTGGCAGTTTACCCACTATCTTGACACCTATATGCACCATGTTTCTCTGAACATTTGCAGTCTGGAGTCTTCAGCATCTCAGTGTTCAGCATCTCGGTCCTTTCACAGACATCTTTGATCTCCTCTTTGGTCAGGAGCCAAGAACTCTCTTCTCCTCTTGCCAGCCTGCAGCACCCGTTGTGGGGACATCAGTAGGAAGGGGATTGTTGAGGTGGGAGGTTAGTGTTGGTTGAGTTATCCATGCTGCAGGTTTGGTCTCAGCAGCTTCCCACAACACAACTCTGGGATCGTTGCTGGACACCAGAGCACATGCCTGGAACAACCACAAGTCCTGGCTTGGTTGTAGCAATGATGAGAAGCTTCAACTGCCTTTAGAACTGTGAGAGAGCAATTAGTGCTGAGCAGAGCACAGGCTCTGCTGGAGACTGGAGAGTTGGGTGGAGGGGAACCTCACAAAGTCTTCTTCCCTGGAGAGATTCCAAAGCCTCCTGGATACTGCGATGCTGGGTCCCCTGCTCTGGGCAACCCTGCTGGAGCAGACTGGGACACGAGGTGAGCTCTGCCCACCCCCCACCACGCTGGAATTCGGTGATTCTGGTTGCTGAGATGTGCAGGTAGAAGGGTTGTTGTGTTCTTTTCCATCATGGGAAAATCCAGTGGAGAACAGAAGATGAACAAAACAGAGAGGGACATGTGAGAAAAGATGGTGTGGCTAATTTTCTTTATTTGTTTGTTTTGTGGTAGAGAGTGACCGTTTCCCATTCAGCTTCACACCAACCATGAACGGTACTGAATGCAGACAGCTCTTACAGAGTTATTTTGATCCTGTACGATATCCTTAATAACATATTCATTTAGAATTTGATTGATGTAAAGTTATTTCATTTTCTGGCTGGATGTTTTCAAGATGATGAGTGTGAATCTGAATCTATTATTACGGCAATCCATTAGACATACTCCAGCCTTCTGATTCTCCATTCTGTCTCCGCTTCTTTAAATCTCTTCCATTTTTATTGTCTTTTTTTTTTTCCTAATATATATACACAGGTACATATACGTATATAAATACACGTGTAGCTTTACACACAAGTACTGATGTCAATGCTGAGCCGCCTGAGCGGCCCGACAGACTTCAGGAGAAATACACAAATAGCAAAGTTTGTGGCAGAACGAACTCTTTTTTTCCCTGCCTAATGCAATATAGCAAATAGACGAGGATGGATAGGAAGTCTTCTGGATGAGTAGGACGTCTTCATTACAGCTACAGCACACGAGACTCTCTCCAGTGCTGTCACCTCGTGTGGTGCTGCAAAAGGGGGTTATGGAGCTGGGGTGTTCATTGCTGTACAGGGCGTTAAATACCCGCCACTTTTCACCAAAATACAGTTTACAGGATTTTGCTGCAATAAAAATAATCGCTGTGGGATTCCTAAGAGATGAGTAGTGGTCCTGCCTCGGCGCTGGAGTGTCCACCTCACATCTCCATTACGACAGCTGACTTACAGAGTCATTTCTGGAAAGTTGAAGTCATTTCCAGCTCAGCATCTAAAATCCAGAATACCTCAAACCACAGCTTATCTTCATAAGCATTGTCCTTAAGGACTGTGGTAAAAATTACGCCCAGTGTGAAGGTCTGATTTTCTGAATGACAGCGTAAATCATGACTGGAGGCAGTTGCTTAATTAAAGCTGTGCAAATGACTTTTCCAATGTTCTGGCGGTTCCAAGAAATCCAGAAGTCATTTCAGGTCAAACAAAATGGTTCATTTAACCCTTTGTTACTCTTTGATATATTTTGTTGCAGTTTTAACCGTTCCTTAAGCATTCACCACTGAAACTAAATGATATATTGAAAGACATTTCTTAAGCAAAATAATGAAAAAATAAGCTGAAATTATTGAAAATGGGAAAGCACGCACGTTTCATTGTTGGGTTTGAAAATTAAGATTTGAAGTTTTGATCTAACTTTATAATTTCCTAATGGAAAAATTCAGAAAAGCTGGAGCGAGTTTATGACCATTTCATTGCCACCGATGCTTTTTCCTCTGTCAGCCCTCGAAATGTTCCCATTTCCAGCTGCAGGTGCGGGGGGTAGGACAGTGAGTGAGGCTGAAGCAGAATCAGGATCAGCAATGGTTTCTGCCACACGTTTGCACAGGGAGAGATCGTGATGATTCTTACTGGGCAAATAGATAATGAGAAATAAGTTGAAACAAATTGCTTTTTAGGAAGAAAAATGTGTAAGGGCTTCTGTTTGAAATATTGAAAGTAGTGAAAGAAAGAACCTCATTTAAACTGTATTTTTTTACCTTGAAAGGTTGGACTAGATGATCCTTGAGGTCCCTTCCAACCTAGTATTCCATGATTCTATGGTTCTATGAATTTACTACAAATCTGGGAATCCCTTGAAGTGTCAGCGGTGGGGTCGGCTCTAGCCCGTGTCCACCCACCACCTCTCCCTTATCCATCGCTGACAGCATGGCAGAAAACGGCTGCAACCAAAACCGGTGTTTGACCTGCTCAGAAAGGGCTTTATCATGAAAAAAGGTTGAGAGAAAACACACAGTGCGAATTTGGAACTGATTGGCAACCTCAGTGCACCTAAAGCAGAGAGCACTGGAAGTGGGAGTGAGGCCCCCGGCGCTCCCCGCTGAAGGTCCCCTTGCCTGGCAGGTGGGACGAGGACCCCCGGGTCCGCACCGAGACCCATCTTGCAGGGTCTGGCCTTTTCTTCCCGTGTAAGCGCATTTCTGTTGGCGTCAAGCATGACTGCGCCGTAAAGAATAAAATGGCAACAAGGCAGATTGTGGTATAAAAACCGAACAGATGGGGAACCTATATTTAGAAAACAAACAAATAAAAAAGGGTAGGGAAGGAGGTGCTTGCGTGTGGGAGGAGAGATTCTTGTGATGTCTGGCTCAGCAGCGCTCATTGTTGCTGGGCAAGCAGAGTGGCCAGCTAATGTCAGTGGCCTACACCGCATAAAATCCAATCTTGAGGTAAATGGTAAATCCTCCGCGTCCCAGAGACGGCGATAACGCCTCCGCAGAAAGGCCGGAGAGAGCAAGGCTCACGTGTGATCCCAATAAACCTCTTGTGATGAAACTGTTGGTTTAGAGGGGTCACATTTCCGGGTCACATTTCTCGGCTTCCCGACGTGCCGGAGGAGAGAGGAGGAATCCCCAAATAAGACGCCATTCGTTTCTTCCTGCGGTGGCAGCGCGGTGTCTGGTGATCTATCAATCTCCCGTTACACAGCGGCATGGTATTCCGCCCAGGCAGGCTTCCCTCGCCTGCTACTGCCGGTGGACCTCTGTCCTCCGCCGCTCCTCCGAAGGCTGGGAAGGAGCCGCAGGGCTATATTTAGAGCCAGCCGCCTCCCGGCACCGTCTTCACACATGAGAGCGCAGCGTGATTTGAAGGAAAGTGTTTTCATTTTAAACAGGTTCCGAGTCAGAGTCGCCAGAACGCGCTGTCATTTCGCACTCTGAGCGCAGCGCCGTGCCGGCTGCCCCTGCCGGGGCTGGCGTGCCTGGGATTTACCGGGCGCCCTAACAGCGACGAAAAGATGGAAAAGAGGAAGGAAACCAGCATTAGGAAAATAAGAAGTGCTCTGCTTGTGGAGAATAAGCTGTTACACGCTGAGTTTCTGCTAACTACAGGGGACTACTTAATATTTTTCCCATCAGTGCCGTTATACCGTGTAACAGCATAAACCATAACTTACAAACCTCGCCTCCGAGAAACGGCTCCGTCAGAAGAGCAGACTTTTAAATAACTGAATATTTTACATACATTGCTATAAATAGATGTCATACCTTTCTGGCATTCAAAGGCCTCATTTTTAAGAGCATTACGCTTTATTTTACTGCAAAAATCTGTGATTTCAAGGTCAGTTTTTAATTCTTGTGCGCATTAAATGAACTCATTCCCTGTCCACTAGTTCACTCGTGGCTTCAGGGCTGACCAACATCGTTCTGTTTTCACTCGAAACTTATTTTTCGTATCCTCCAGTCCCGTTGACTGCAGCAGACACGAAGCATCACCATAAATTATTAACGAATTTCAGTCTTAGACTGAAGCGAAACCCAAGTCAGCCAGAGGAGGACTTTGTGCTGAGAGTCACTTGCAGGAGGCCCTCAGTGATGGGAGAACCAGTGCAAATCTGTGGATGTCATGCAAACAAAACTTTGGTTTTCAAATTGTTTTATAGGGGTGGAGGGTTTTTTTTTTCTTCCAGTTGGAAAAAGAAGTAGAGATAAAAGTAAAAACAGGTCTGAGAGATCGAGTCACGAGGCTGATTTTGTCAGAGAGTCAGCCAGTTTTGCGGAACAAAGAACTTTCAAGAAAAATTAAATGTACAGCCAGGAAGCAGCCAGAAAGCTGAAAGCTGAACCTGTGGTATGTGACAGACAGGCGATCGCTCGATATAAGGATATGTAAAATTTCAGAAAATTTCAGTATTTCTGAAGTGTATCATTATAAACTACAGACATTTCACATTTTCTGAAATCAGGTATGTTGAATCTATACACTTCAACAGCTGACACACAATTTTTTGCTATTTTCATTTTTTTTGTATATTCACACGATAGCACTGAAATATAATTGCAAATTCATCTCTACTACATCTAACTGGAAATGGCACCTAAAGGAGTGACTGTGAAAGATTAATGGCACAAGCACTTGTGGTGAGAATATGAAAAGTTATATTCCTGCCTATATCCCATGTGCATATTGATATGGAGGATGCTATAAATATCCTTTGGAGACGCTGGCTCCTCTGCACAGGATGCTGTTCCCAGTGCACACGAAATGCACACGAAATGGATCTCCCTACAGCCCACTTGCTGCCTCTCCCCCTCACCTGGGCAACAAGAGCCGACGAGGCTGCATACTGCTCCCAGAGACCTCCATGGCTCCCACAGATTAGTGACTGTGACTGAGGTCTTGTCAACAACCCCGGGGAATGCAGGAAAAATCATAGAATCGTGGAATTGTTTGGGTTGGAAAAGACCTTTGAGCTCATTAAGTCCCAGCGCTGCCCCATCCCTGCCAGGGCTCCACTGAGCCCTGTCCCTCAGCACCACATCTCCACCCCTTGGAAACCCCTCCAGGGAGCAGGGGGACTCCAGCCCTGCCCTGGGCAGCCTGGCACAAGCCTGGACAACCCCAAAGGGCAACAAATTGGTCCTCAGCTCCAACCTCAACCTCCCCTGGGGCAACTGGAGGCCCCTTCCTCTTGTCCTGCTGCTTGTGCCTTGGGAGCAGAGCCCGACCCCCCCTGGCTCCAAGCTCCTGAATGTCAGGGAGTTGTGGAGAGCCAGAAGGTCTCCCCTGAGCCTCCTTTGCTCCAGGCTGAACAAGCCCAGCTCCCTCAGTTGCTCCTCCCCACACTCCTGCTCCAGACCCTTCCCCAGCTCCGTTGCCCTTCTCTGGCCATGCTCCAGCCCCTCCAGCTCCTTCTGGGAGTGTGGGTGTTAAATCGCTGTTCGCAGTGGCCTCTCCAGAGCCTGCTGCCAGTGCGTCATCACTACTTTTGCTTTCTCCAAAGCATATATTCACCTCCTAAATATTAGTCTTAAATTTAACCTGCTGAGTTGTAACCAGTCTAATTTGATAAAATTAAGGGGCCAAAAAAAGAGAGAAGTAGTGTGAAAAACAACTTCAAGGGAGGGGTGAGTTAACTTGAGCCACCTCCCACTTCAGCTTACAGCTTCATTTAGCTCCTAGACATGTCACATCAATTTGACCTCAATTAAACCCACTTATTCTTATTACACTTCACCTCCGCGTTTGGCTCTTTATTTTACAACACAAGCTGATACATTATAAAGAATAATTCCAATTATTCCCTGTGTGTGCTGATGGATTGAAGATGACATATGGCCTGTTGGAGGCTGCTTGGAGAAAAAGGGCCAGATATGGGGAATCTGGAAAAACTCTCTAGTTAAGCACCGTTATCTCTGCCAAGTTACAGAGCCCAGACGCGCTGCTCTGACTTTAAATGAGGGAAGCGACGGCCGCAAACTCAAATGTGGTCTGAGAGACAATGTCAGAACATTCATCACGGTGGTGAACATCTGCCAAGCCTCATGTCCTGCGCTGGACGCGGGACCAGTTCCGCACCGGGCAGGCATATACCCAAATTTTGTGTTCAAACTGGTACCGAAACCCAGCGTCACGCTTTTAATGAGGTCTCCTGTGCTGCTTTAACGTATTTCTCATCGTTCCACTTTCCCAGCCATGGCAGCAGAGGATTTTTGGTCTCTTTGCTTACCAAAAACCCCAGGGACTCAGTGCAGCATCTGCTGGCAGCACCGAAGGCACAGCGTTCCGTCCGTGATGCTTCATTTTAAAATAGGTTTTCTACATCAAAATGTTTTACTTCTCATCATAGATTTTTACACTCATTTCCTTGTTAGTTCTTCTGAACTAACTTCTGTAACTCAGGCATTCTCCTAGCTGTAGAAGACACCTTAATAACACAAGCAAATGCAAATGGCTTTTAGAAAACCGCTTCAAAGCAGCTGCTTTTCCGTGATACAACAGAGCGCAGACCCACCTATAGACCCGTCTTGATTTACGCCGGCTGCAGTTCTTGCCCACGATATTTATCGGCTTTTATTAAATATTTAATTATCCTTTTGAATACTTTCCTTGATCTCTGCCCTTTTCCCCTGGGACGAGTTCCCAGGCAGCCAGCGCTGACACTGCCTCTCTAAGATTATTAAATGTTCATAGTGATTTTGATATCGGGGGATCTCCAAGTGCTTAGCACGGTGGGAAGGATTGGTCACCTCGCCTGTGAAACAGAACTCCTCCTCCGCTCTACTCGCGAAACGTGATTTACTGCAAGGTTTTCAGGAGAGAACTAAGAAAAGAGGGGAAATGTGGACAGAGGCAGAGGTTAATCGTTCAAGCGTGAATCTGGCCAGGACAGTGAGATTAACCTCCCTCCCTGCCTCGGGAAGGGGCCACACGATCATCCGTAAGTGCTGCAGCCCCTCCGAGCTCCTGGTTGAACCTCTGGGCTAAAGGGGGTCGCCAACACCATTATGACTTGGGCCGGGTCTGAGGCTAAACGGTACGTGCTAACTGGGTGTTTATCCTCCTCTTCTTTGTTTTCAGCTGTGGTTTGTGACTGGAACTAAGTGAGAAGCTTTATTTTTCTCACAACATAAGCCAACGTCTCACAGCAGCACCCAATTAAAAGAAGAAATATTTTTCTGCACTGCAGCACACGCATGTGAGGACCAGCGGTGCCGATGGGTCTAGAGGCTGTCGTAGACTTCTCTCACCAGGGGTCTTTCTGACTGTTGAGGGAAAACAACCTAAAACTCTATGGCAAATAACCAAGCGCATTTCTGGAAGCGACCCGCTTCTGAAGCTGCGCGCCCAGGAGGCGGTTTGGCCTGTGCTCTGCTTTCAGTATACATGAATTCAGGGAGCTCATCTCAAAGTAGCAATTTACTCTTGGCTTCTTCTAGATAGCCACAGTTTTCCACAGAGCGTTCCAGCCTCCCAAGGAGTCTCCTTAGGAACTGAAAGGCAATTTGACACCTGGAATGTCCTCATATCTTACTTAAACAACAAAATGCATCTTGATTTTTTGATGTGTGCAGTACATACGGATAGGCCAGAATACTGAGATGAAGTGGCTTTCAGGTTTTCAGCAAGGGGTGTTTCTGTGGTTGGGTTTGTGTGGGAACTTTTGAATGAGCACAGAACCCTCCCACAGCGACCAGGTAGGACAATTATCCCTCGTGCCATTGCCAGCTCACCAGAGTTACTGTGGTCTGCCCCTCAGGCGGGCGTGTCACAAGACAAATCCTTGTCCTTGGAGATCTCTGGAACATGCCACCCCAAAATGTCACAAGCTTTTATTTTAAAAATGCTGCTTTTTTAATTAATACATGTAATCTGAAGCCGAAGGGTGGAATCCCAGCTGATCCGAAGTCTTACAGCACAGGTGCATCTGGACGGAGCCCGTCCCGTCAGGTTACTGTGGCGTTACACGCTGACAACCCCGAAATCAATGCTGACAAAGGGCTTGCTTTCCTAAACCCGTAGCAGTTTAACATTAAAAACGTGATGAGACAACGTGCGGCATCAGCCACGGAGCCTGACCAGGCGGAATCCAACCAGCCGGTGCTTCCTGCTCAGAAACAAACTGATGTTGAACGAAGCAAATGAGTTTTATTTCCAGATAGAAAACGCTGAAAGAATAAGTATCAGAGTCTCGCGGTGAAGATCAATTGAAACACGCTTATTTTCTTCCACGCGACTGTGAGTTTTGACTCTGTGTACATACAGAAACACGAATTTACTACGCTGAATAAACTCAGCAATTATTCTCTAACTGCAAGAAACTATTAAATAGATATGAAATCGTGGGAAAGCTATTAAATGGAACTGGCTAATGTTCACAGAACAGGCAGAATGTGTTGTTCCGTACCAGTCTGAAGTGTCAGTACGTAACAGTGACACTTAGGAATGTTAATAAAATAAACTTCTCTGTGGACAATAGCACAGTTGCCGTATTGGACTGAAGAGGTCCATCCACCTCCTCGCTTTAACTTATTAGAACTTACAGAGGAAATGAATTTTGATTTTCCCATCATTTTCAGTAATGAGGTCATTAGTTCTACGAAGGACTTGGAGTCTTGGTGGACAACAAGTTCCCCATGAGCCAGCAATGGGCCCTCATGGTCAAAGAGGCCAGTGAGCTCCTGGGGAGCATGAAGAAGAACGTGGACAGCAGGGTGAGGGAGGTTCTCCTGCCCTTCTGCCCCAGTGAGGCCACCTCTGGAGTATTGGGTGCAGTTCGGGGTTCCCCAGATCAAGAGAGACGATTTGCTGGAGAGAGTCCAAGGGAGGCTGGGAAGCTGCTGAGGGGCCTGGAGCATCTGTGTGGCCAGGAAAGGCTGAGAGCCCTGGGGCTGTTCAGCTGCAGAAGAGCAGCCCCAGAGGGGAGCTGAGCAAGGCTGAGCAAGAGCTCAAGGGCCCCGAGGGGGCAAGAGGCTGGGGCCAGACTCTGCTCAGTGGTGCCCAGCGCCAGGACAAGGGGCACCGGACACCAACTGGGACCCGGGAGGTTCCCTGGGAGCAGGAGGAGCAACTTCTTTGGTGGGAGGGTGTAGGAGCCTGACCCAGGCTGCCCAGAGAGCTTGTGGAGCCTCCTTCTCTGGGGAGACTGTAAATCTGTCTGGACACTGTGCTGCTGGGCCCCCTGCTCTGGGTGACCCTGCTGGAGCGGGGTGGGGGGGCACCAGAGGAGCTCCAGAGGGACCTTCCAACCCCCACCGTGGTGGGATTCTGGGATTTTCAGTAATCCCCTAACTTGACTTCCAGAGAGCTTTGCTTCAGCCCTGAGAATGTGACTGCCCACACCTCAGGGCTGCATTGCAATGGAGCAGATCCCAGAGCTCCCAGATGGCATAAAATCATCTGGACATTTCTATTTTCCAGGCTGTGTTTTGGGTGAGGGTTCCAGAGTGGCCAGGGAGATATGCATGCCTCAAACCCCTTCGGAGGTCTGCTGTGGTCCCCCAGGAGCTGGGGAAATCCCACCCAGCAGTGCTGTTGTCCAGCTTTGTAAGTGTGGATTCTGACTTGAGATTTATTTTGCAGTCATTGCGGTGCCATTTCATGCAGCATCCTTGCCGGGTTTAGACCAATAAATGACCTATACAAAGCTTCGCTGTTCTAAGAGAAGTTTCACTAAATTATTTTGAAAATTTAGACTCTCCATCCTGTGCATCTCCGTGTTACGGAGCTCTTGGAGTCAATCAGGCAGAGAAAATACAGTTCAGTCAAGGACATTCTTATGTTTTAACATCTCTCATCTTCCCGATTCCCATCCTCTCCTCATGTTCTCTCTAATCTTTTTCTGACTCTTATGCCTTTCACTTTCAGGAAGAGCTAATTTAGCTCTTGCAAAGTGAGGGAGGGGAGAAATGAAAAAGCCAGTCATAAAGATGGAGTTAGATACATTCGATATGTAATGACTATACTTAAGATGTACTTGAAGACAATGGGCAGCACCTTCATTACCGTGTTATTGCTTCTTACAGCAAAGTTACCCCATCACCGGCAAATAAATCCCAGAAGCCTATTGTATAATGATTGTGATTTTTTTTTTCTCTCCCAAATATGATAAAAATACCCTAAAAAGCTGTAAAAAATTTTGACCAAAACTGGAAATAGCAAAGAAATTCTTCATCCACAGCCAGTAACTTGTTCTTCTTGGAAATATCAAGACATCTCAGAGGCTTTTCCTCAGCACTAGAGTGTTTGTCACAAGACAGGGAATTAGAGATGGAGCAGTGGTTTAAGGATTGAGCCTGTTTCTTTGATCCGTTCCGGTTCACCTCCGTCTCTTATTTCAGTTTCTTGTTCATTTTTAATTTAAATATGTGCTTGACACAAGTGTTAAAAATGTCTGGGAAATAAATTGTCACTGATACGTTTTTAAATTTATGTTTGATTTAGAAGAACAGTTGGCAGCAGGCTCTGAGATGTTTTAACGCTCGTCTCTCTGTTGAAACCAATCAGCGGTTGCAGTGAAAAGTCGAGACCTTCCACATCACGAGGAATTAGCCCCGCTCTGCTCACGCTGGGCAAGAACATCCACAGTGGGAGCTTTCATAGCTCCGTGTGTGCGTTATCCAGAAGGCACAAGAACTTCCTAGGTCAGGTTTGGGTGCCAGCGGGAACTGCAAAGCTCAAGTTATCCCTCAAGTGAGACATCCCCACCTTGGCAGTGAGGGATGGGCATGGGCCGCCGGCACAATCGCCTCTTCCCATGGAGGGAATTCAGCTGGGAATTCCTGAGCTGCCGAAAGCCCCGGCACACCACTGGGGCGCTCTCCGATGATTAATGATCTCACATCACTTCTCACTCCTCCTCTGCTGACACAACTTCACTCACTGATCACTAATCTTCCATGATACTGCAGAAGCCTGCAAATTTCAAAGCCTATTTGGTATTAAATAAAAAAATAAAAAAAAAAAAGAGCAAGATGGAAACAGATACAAAAGCCCAGCACAGGAAGGACGAGATTTATGCCATGATGGATGAAATGAAGCTCCCATTTTCATTGCAAATGGTTGGACATATGGACTATAATTGGGGAACTTTTGCGCAGAGATTTCATCTGTATCTCACCACAGCAGTTAGTAGAGCTGAAATGGCTGACAAATGAAAAATAACGTTGCATCTCACAACTGCAAGGTCACCAGCAATTGATGGTTTGAATATATTTACATACGCTTTTCTCCTTCTCCGTGAAGAAAACTTATCAATACGGAGGTGATTTTTGGGAGACTGTGCTGCGCCTGGCGAGGGGTGAGGCGTGGGCAGAGGTGCCTTCAGCAGCAGGGCACGGCCCTGGGGAGGAATTCTGATGCTTTTATCACAAATCAAAGGTGCAGAAAACCTCGGCCACAAAAATCCAAAGGCAGGAGTAAAAGGCCCATGATTGTAACCCCGGCAGGACCACCACTGGGGCAGACAGGCTGCCCGAGGCCATGAGTTGTGGGGGTCCGGGCAGTGGCTGAGCTGGGGCTCACCTTCCAGCTGACAAGGTACCAAGCACTCCCCACCACTGGGCTCTCACAGAATCCCAGAATGGTGAGGGTTGGAAAGGACCTCTGGAGATAGCTCACCCACCCTCTCTGCTAAAGCAGGCTCACCTGGATCTCTCTGATGAGGAAAGGCTGAGAGCCCTGGGGCTGTTTAGTCTGGAGAAGAGAAGCCTGAGAGGGGATCTAATTCATGTTTCCAAATCTCTGCAGGGTGCGAGTCAAGTAGAAGGGGCCAGGCTCTTGTCAGTGGTGCCCTGGGATAGGACGAGGGGCAATGGACACAAACTGGAACCCAGGAGGTTCCACCTCAACAGAAGGAGAAACTTCTTTGCTGTGAGGGTGACAGAGCCTGGCTCAGGCTGCCCAGAGAGGTGGTGGAGTCTCCTTCTCTGGAGACTTTCCAACCCCCCCTGGATCTGTTCCTGTGTGGCCTGCCCTGGGTGCTCTAGCAGGGGGTTTGGACTTGATGATCTCCAGAGGTCCTTTCCAGCCCCTACCAGTCTAGGATTTTATGATTCTGTCAGGTTGCCCAGGATCACGTCCAGACGGATTTGAAATCTCTCCAGAGCTATCTCTGTACATCTGTGTTTATCTCACTGCCACTAGGCCCTGCCCTAGTTACAGGCTAGGGGGGAAAGGGCAGAAAGAAAGGTGGGTCATGCCCTTATTATCTAAGGACACGGGGAGGGAAGTCAGAACCTGCAGCTTGGTCTCCTGTAACTCCAGCAGCTGCTGAACAGGACAAGAGGGTGATACTCCTGCTCCCCTTTCCAGGCCTTATGAGGAAATAGGGAGAAAATGTGACATCTGACCTGGGTAGGATGTTACTTCACGGGCTTAAACCATATATCTGTGTGCAGCCTGTGGAACCGTGGAGCACGTGCGAGCTCCTTCAGGCAGCGGCGGCTCTGCTGGTGTCCAGGGAGATGTGCTTTTGCTGATTGGAGTGTAACCCATCCTCCAGACGGGATCTTCTTGTCAGCATCTGCATATTTTGACTTAACTGCTAGAAATATGAGAAAGGTCCATGTCAGAAACAAAGTAAGCTTGTCAGATCTTGGCAGGTGTCCTGAAATCTGGCTCTGAACGCACACACACGCACACACACACACAGGCACGCACGCACGCACAGGGGACACAGACACGCAGGGGAGCGCTCTGTCTGCAGCTCGTGCGAGTCTTGCAGGCAGGGCTCCTGCGGAGTGTGGTCTGGGGATGCACTGAGGTGGAGGTAGCTCCTGAAGGGCACCCTCCCAGCGCCCGCCCCCACAGCTATTTGGCCATTCCACCAAAAACCTCCCAGCTCTGCCGGCCTGGATATGAGATTCTTCTTGTTTGGATGGGATCATGGAGGTGATACCTCCCTAAGGCGTTACAAGGTACAGGCTGGCGTTCTTGAAGGCGGCATGAATGAGGGTTTTGAAAGCTTTGTTTGTGTGCCTCAACTCATAAACTGCTGTGGGAAGCTGCTGCCAAACACTTCTTACTCCAGATCATAAGGAAATTTAAGGAAAGGGAATGAGAAAATTCGAGGAGTGCAGTTTGCTTACTGCTCTGCAGCTCCCATCTGCAAACTGCTCAGTCCATTCTGTCGGTGACACCGGGAACGTGAGTGTGCGTGTGCTTCACATGGTTACGCTGATTTCGAGCAGAAGCCAGCCCTGCCACAGGCACAGCCTGCCAGTCCCTGACGATCCTTATTAGTAGAACAAATTCCAGCTCTCCGAGGAGCGCATTAACACCGCAATTTTCAGGTCCAGCTCTAAGAACTCTTTCTGCAGGACGGTGCAGCGCAGAGAGCTATAAAGTACTACTGCTAATGCCCCGATAAACTGCTTCCCAAATTGTTTTATGGAATACTCATCACTCTGTGGAAATTATGCAGCTCTCTGAATACTATTACACACCTTTTCCTTTTGACCTTCTCCAGGCAGGGTGGTTTGTTTGCTCTGCTCTGGATCCTGAGGCACCCTTGTTGACCGCAGACCAGCTGACCGGTTTCTGCAGCACACGAAGCGTCTCCAGGATATAGCAGCACATCTGAGTTTTAGTTGAATTCCTGTGGTCTAATCACAGAGTAACAGTTAAATGGCACCGTTCAATATTTGGGCAGAGCTACCCAGACGATGTACGGACAGCACGCCAAAAATACAGGAAAATACAAAAGTAAAGTGGAGCAGAGGTGCTATGACAGGTTGCACTTGATGCTGTCTGAGCTGGAAGCTGTTAAAGTGACACTTTGAAGCCAGATCCTGGCCACCCTGATCTGGGTGACCCTGCTGGAGCAAGGAGGTGGCACCAGAGGAGCTCCAGAGGGTCCTTCCAGCGCCCACCACGCTGGGATTCTGAGATTCTCTGACTTCTCCACGTGTTCCTTTGCTGGAGAAGGAGAGAGTCTCTTTCCTTCCACCCAGCACATTGTCACCTGCTGCCCTCCCCAGCTGATGTTGGCTTTTGTGGGTCAGGCTTGGCCCCGGGTGGTCACTCATTCCTGCAGCTGGTGCTAAACCCCTGTCCTTGTCCCTGACCCTGTCCCTGTCCCTGTCTCTTTCCCCATTGCCATCCCTGCTCCGCAGCCGCGTCCCGCCAGCAGCTAGTCAGGCAGGGAGAGGGTCCTTCTCCCACCCCTCCGCCACTGCCAGCTGCTCTCTCATTGCAGAATCGCTCTCTGGGCAGGGTTCTGGGGGAATGCAGATTTTGTCTCCAGCTAGCAAGGCCCACACGGTGCCATGAGACGTCCTCAAGCTGTCACACCTTTCTTGGCGCCACAGATTGGTGTCCTCACAGCTTTCCTACGCCCACCACCAGCCTATGCACTGTGCCTGGCCATGAGGCTGTGGGGGGGGCCTTTGACACACGCCGTGATGCATTGTCCTTCTTTTCTTTCCTTTGAATATAATTTGATTTAAAAGTTTAGCTTCTTGGCACCTCTTTCAGCTGAGAATCCTAGAATGCTTTGGGTACAAAATGATGTTTTAAGGTCATCTGGTGCAACCTCCCTGCAGGGAGCAGGGACATCTGCAACTCGAGCAGGTTGCTCAGAGCCCCATCCAACCTCCCCTGCAATGGGGCCAGGGATGGGGCAGCCACCACCTCGTGGGGTAACCTGGGCCAGGCTCTCACCACCCTCAGCACCAACAATTCCTCCTTCTCTCCCATCTAAATCTCCCTCTTTTAGTTTAAACCCCTCCTCCCTTGTCCTGTCCTAATAGGCCCTGCTCCAAAGTCTGTCCCCATCTTTCTGACAGGCTCCCAAAAGGTCTCCCTGGAGCCTTCTCTTCTGCAGGCTGCACAAGCCCAACTCTGCCAGCCTGGCCTCCCAGCAGAGGGTTCCAGCCCTCCCAGCATCGCTGGGGCTCCTCTGGCCCCGCTCCACCAGCTCCCTGTCTCTCCTGGGCTGAGGACTCCCGAGCTGGAGCCAGCCCTGCAGGGGGATGTCCCCAGAGCCCTGGGAGCAGAGGAGCAGGTTCCCCCCCTCACCCTGCTGCCCAGGTTCTGCAAGTTTATGCTGTGAGTGAGTTTAATGCTGGCAGCAGAGACCCCCAAGCTCTGCTTGCACCCGGGACGTGATGGGCAGGGACCGGGGAGGCTGGCGATGCCGAACGCTGCTGGTGGGTATGTGATTACTCTGAGCAAGGCAGGGAGGGATGAGACCACTAAATAAATTTTCATTTGCCGTCCAGATCAAGACCTGAACCCACCCCTTCCAAGCCGAAGGGCAGCTCTCCGCAGTCGCTGTGAATCCAGCCTCAGCGCTTCCTAATTAATATTGTTCAGCTGTCCATCAATCACTTGTTGCTGAATTGCTGACGAGTATTTGCCTGCCTTATTTGCAATCCAAATCCAGTGACCTGCTACCGTGCGGTTTCCATACTTACACCCATCAACGTAAGTGCTCACGGAACAGGCAGGACAGGCTGATTGACAGCTGCCCATCAAAGGCATCGCCCATCATTTGTCGGTTGCAGCCAAGCGCTCATCCTGGAGTTATTCTCTAGAGGTTTTCCTAATATATGCAAGGGTTTTATTCTTACTTGGTGACTTTTTATATGTCTGTGGGAATAGCTCTCTACAGTCAAGAAAAGTCAGAATCAAAATAATTCCTCGCCTTGAATAAACTTTGTGAGAAATTTGATTGTTTCTCTCTGAAGTGCCGAAACCCGCAGCGCCCGCGGCACGCTTCCCAAACGCACTTGTCAGTGGGGAGCGGGGTGCTTGTTTTTCTTGCAGCATTGGTTGAAGCACAACGGTCTGCAATTCTCTGGTTTCTGTTAAACGGCACCAGAAAAGCGATGCCTTTGTGATAATCGCAGAGACTTTTTCTCCAGCTGATGGAACATCTGAAAGGCTTTCCTGTTAAACAGGATGAGGGAGGGAGCTGGTTCCAGAGCTGTAAAATGGCACAGACGTGTGTAAAACACAGTGGGTACCTGAGTATTTTTGGCAGTGTATGTAGTGTTTTAGATATTATGAACCATCAGAGAGAGTTTTATAGATAATATCTGCACATCTGGAGTGACAACTGGAGGATGGATGCTCTGAACAGCTGGGGTTTTACCTTCCCATTCCCACTGATTTATTCCGGTGTCCCTGGGCACACCACTGAGCACACTTCCCTTGACGTGTTGAACAAAAATCTGTCTTGACGGAAAACCTCATATGAAAGGAGAGCTGATACAATGCTAGTGGATTTGATCTCATATAAGCACTTGGAAACCCAAGAAATATTAATATAGAGGCACTTTGAATTGTCTGTTTTGTTTTCTCTGGATGCAGAAGCAAAAAAATTTAAATAGCAAATGTTTGAGTTCGCTGAGGAATAATAAATCTACACATTAGATGAAACCTCCCTTTCTTCCCAAAAGCTGTAGGTAGAACATTTCCTGTGTTTTACACATCACTGGATGACACACATTGAAGTCGTTCAGAAGGATGTGGCATTAGGCAATATACATTTAAATTCATTTATAAATATTTTCCTCAGTGCTAAGGTTCGTAAGAGCCTTTACATAAAGTTGGGAACGTGACTTAGGTAGAAAAGCAAAGGGATGGCTCTGGAGGAATTGCAGTGTCCCAGAGGGCACTGCTGGGCCCTGGAGCGGGAAGGGGACTCCACCAGTCTGCCGTGGTGACGAGGAGCTTGGCCAAGGCCAAGGAGAAATTGGATTGAGTTGGTCGCATGGAACGTGCAAGTGAAGGAGAAAGATGAAGAAGTGCATAAAGAATGTGTTAGAGCATGGACATTCCGAGTGCTCTGGGATCCTGGTGCAGTGGGGATTCACAGTGCAGGACACAGTGACCTCCTTAGCGTGACGTAAAGCACTGCAAATGCTAAACAGACCTTTGTGCCTCAGCTGGGCCTCGTTCCTTGTGAGAGCTGTGGGCCCGTAACTCCGCTCTGGGCCCTTTCGCTGCTCGTTAGCGTTCTACTGGATCGTAACACAGACCATTTGAATGCTTGTCCAGTCCGTGCCATTATATAAATTATTTTCCAATATTATCCTGGACAGAAATACAGCAGCATATAAGGAGATGCGGATGCTTTGTACAAGAGGGTCATGATAGATAAAAATGATAATGGGTACTGTAGCGCCATAATCAAAGTCTAATTGTCTCATTAATTAAGAGCAATATTCGGTTATGTATTGGGTCCTGGAGTGATTATGACTCAAATGCCTACTAAAACGCATGGATTTATCTTCTGACTTGCAGTTTTCAGCCAGGCAAAGCATTTGGTGGAGGTCAAACAGTTCAATTGCCGCTTTAGAATGTAGTTGAACTTTAGGCATGAATAATCATCTATCTGCCGCTCGCCTCGCCAGCCCTCCGACGCCGGGAGCCATCACGGCCGCTCTCATCGCCATCAGCCGGCGCAAGGAAACCTCCCAGCTCCCGTGGCCAGATCCCGGCACCCAGTAGCCAAAAAAGCTGGGCCGGAGATCGACAACCGAGGCACCTCAGGGGGTCCTGGGCCACTGACCGTTCATTTATCCACCAGTCGCTGAAAGCCACTGAAGTGCAAACACCTAAAATGTCTCCCCAGTGTCTCTCCTCCAATTTTCTGACACCCATCAGGCCGTTTTTCCAAAGCTCCTCACCAAACACGAACCACTGGTAACACTGGTGGTTCTGGGGTAATTAGATCAAGATTCGAGCAATTTGCTGTAGGGCCTGAACTCAGATCATCCTTCATACGTCTCTGTGCTAGATCTGTCTTTAAATTAGATTATAATGAGCTTGGCAGCACTATTAATAATAGAGCAAATCATGGCAGAGCAGGGTTTTATTTCATCGGTATAATGTGCACAACTGTGCTGCTTTTGCTCATGCGAAGTAGGTGACTGCCACCAGTTTCAGCCCTTTTTAATCATCAAAATCAAATAGCAGGATACACGAGTTCCTAAAAATTAAAACTACTTGAGCTCCTTTACAGCAATAAAATGGATTTAACACAGGAAGTTTAATAAATTATTTTGAGATGACATTACTCGATTTAAATATCATTAGGGTCCTACCTCTGGAGGTTATTTTATTTAAGTGTTGCTGTTTCTGGTTTTAATAAGTGAGTATTTGCCTCCCTGCAGGTACAGTGAGGTGGGCCAAGGGCCCTGGCCTGGCAAGGGAGGGGAGAGGTGGCAGGGCTGGCACCTCCATTTCCCTCCTACATGGCAGCTGGATGGCCTTCTCTGCCTGTCCCTGTCCCTGTCCCTGTCCCTTCCACTTGTCCCTGCCCCTCTCCCTGTCCCTGTCCCTGTCCTTAGCTGTGGGTCAGGGCTCTCTGCTCCCAGGCCAGGACAAGGCTGTGTCTGAGTGAGTGGCTGTGCCTTGTGGGGACAGCTGGGTCAGAAGGGATGGAGACTGAGGATGGGAATGGTGTTCTGGGCACCTTGATCTGCCTGGAGGGGTCTGGCCTGAAGGGACCAGGACCTCGCCTGCGCCCTGCCCACAGAGATGTGGTGTGGTCCTGATTCATTTTCCCTGTAATTCACATAATCCCAGAATCCCAGCCTGGTGGGGGCTGGAAGTGCCCTCTGGAGCTCATCTGGTGCCATCCCCCTGCTCCAGCAGGGTCACCCAGAGCAGGGGGCCCAGCAGCGCAGGGTCCAGGCACCTCTGGAATCTCTCCAGACAAGGAGACTCCCCAAGCTCTCTGGGCAGCCTGGGCCAGGCTCCAACCCCCTCCCACCAAAGAAGTTGCTCCTCCTGCTCTGAGGGAACCTCCTGGGTTCCAGGTGGTGCCCGGTGCCCCTTGTCCTGGCGCTGGGCACCCCTGAGCAGAGTCTGGCCCCAGCCTCTTGCCCCCCAGGGGCCCTTGAGCTCTTGCTCAGCCTTGCTCAGCTCCCCTCTGGGGCTGCTCTTCTCCAGCTGAACAGCCCCAGGGCTCTCAGCCTTTCCTGGCCACACAGATGCTCCAGGCCCCTCAGCAGCTTCCCAGCCTCCCCTGGACTCCCCTCCAGTAGTTCCCTGTCTCTCTTGAACTGGAGAACCTAGAACTGCACCCAACACTCCAGAGGTGGCCTCACTGGGTCAGAGCAGAAGGGCAGGAGAACCTCCCTCAGCCTGCTGCCCACACTCTTCTTCATGCCCCCCAAGAGCCCATTGGCCGCCTTGGCCATGAGGGCACATTTCTGGCTTATGGTAAAGTTGTCCCCCAGCACTCCCAGGTCCTTCTCCTTAGGCCTGCTCCCCAGCAGGTCACCCCTCCCCTGTACTCATGCAGGGGTTATTCGTCCCCAGATGCAGGGCCCTCCACCTCACACCAGGCAGAAAAAGGATTTTTATTTACATCTTCTGCCTTTCTCTGAGGTTTCCCCCACGGCAGGATGACAGGAGGCAGAAGGAGAAAAGAGAATAAAACCACTACTCTGTGATTTTGTGACTCTCTGCACAATTTATGTCACTTTAGTTCCTGTAAGGAGTGCAGAGGTCACATTTGCCCATGTGTGGCCGTGCGAGAGAATTCGCTGCTGCAAGGGCAATCACCACTGAGGATGGAGAGGATGATGCTGGGACTGCTTTTAATGAGAGGCATCAGCAGTTTGGGGAGGACATGTGCCAGATTATGGGAAGCTACCGGGGACCTTCCTCAGGGCTCTTTAATGAGACTTCTTCAAAATTTTGATTAACGACTTCAGCATAGAAAGAAGGAGTACGCTGAGGAAACTTGCTGACAGTGCAAAGTGGAGAGATGTCGATGCAGGAGGGGGCCGGACTAGTGCACAGAGCTAACAAGATGATCTTAAGCACTGGAGTAACCTAACTGTGGTGAAGATTAATAGTATGAAATGCACCTGGGGTCTGGCCACACCTGGGGTCTGACCGGAGCAGGAGAAGGGCAGGAGCGCACTGGCCTCGTGCGAGGCTCTCACCACCCTCCATGACCAGCATCGCCCACACCATGTGCTGGCTGCCTTGCTGCTCCCTGCTTCTGGAGGAGGAGGGATGCAGAGCTTCCCGCTGGGAATTCCTGGAGTCTGAAGAGAACAGACTGAAGGCAGGTTGTTCACAGCATAGGGCTCTGTTAGCGATGATTGGCTTGATTAGCAGTGTAGGGTAAAGCACCAGTGGTCAACTGCAAATCCATAACCCATTCTGATCAGCGTCATGTTTCCTGGTTTGCGTATTATATTCTGTAGATAGGAAGGAAACATACATGAGCTCGGTTCTTCTTACTTTAGTTTAATTACAAAAAAAAAAAAAAGAAGTATTTTTTTTCATTGAATTTCAACTTTCTGGAGCATTTGAGAAGACAGTACCATTCCAGAAGCTGTTTCTGTCAGCCTGAATCCGTGTTGCTGCTGGAGACTGAATTCCACTTCCCAGTCCTTTTAGAGAACACCCATATCTCATTGCTTTTCTTCCAATAAAAACATCAAAAAGATAAGTGGAACGTAAACACAAATGCTCTGGGTTTTACCCTTCTGTAAAGAACAAATGTAAATTAAAAAAATCAAGTATTTGGATGCCATGGAAGATGGAGATCACAACCTGCTCTCTGTTTGCGGTAGGAGGCACATGTGGAGCAGAGGTTTTCGGTCGGGTGAGGTGTCTGAACTGGGAGAGCCTCCAGAGGAGGAGCTGCAAATAGGTCTGTGGGTCTGATCTGAATTTTGAACCAACAGCTGGAGATGACAGGCCTGTTAATCTTGTGTTCCCAGTGATCTTCAGTGAGGGTCACCAGAAAGGCTCCAGCAGAACACGTCCTCTGACACTGTATTGCTGTCAGTAACCTCCTCCTAAGTATCTGGAATGGCATAAACACCAGCGTAAGAGATCTTGCTGCTTCCTTTTTCTCGCGTACAGGGATAAATATAGATTTGGTGAGGGTGAGAGACAGTAAATTAAAATTCCAAAAGAAAATGTTTCTTTGCAAGTTGTGCTGTACATTACTATGAGAAAACATTGAGAGCGTGCAATAGTAGAGAGAGGTCTGATCCAGACAGATACAGGACCAGTTTGAGAGCTAGGGATAGATGGGAAATAGAAAAGCTTCTCACACCCCAGACACAATTTGGGGCTAAATCAGGAGCAAGCCAACGGGAACCCACCCCTCCGAGGAGCGCGAGGTTTGGGCCAGCACCCGGGCCCAGCTACCGTCCCTCCTCGCAGCACTCGGAGGAGGGTGCGGCAGAGCCACGTCCTGTCCTCACACACACAGGGCGGCTTTCAGCTCTGTCTCTGCCGTGCTTTTATCTTACCTTTTGTCGTAGAGCCAGTAAAAAGATAACTTGGTCTTTCACAGCTTGACCTGAATCTGTGAGACTGGCAGAAGTAAACATCTTCTGATTTCTACTCCGAACAATTTGATATGCAGCTCTGAGAGAGTCTAAAAAAAGAACCCTTTCATCTACGTTTCCTGAAGTCGTGGTTGGGCTTGTGTCGTTGTTTTTCTTTTATCGTATTCTAAATTCGTAGATAAAACCCCAGACGGTTTTATTGGATTAAGAATGACCACAAACAACACAGAGCGTCTCCCCACGACATTAATATGCTCGTAATTGATATCTTCATTCTGTCTTCTTCCCATGAGGTTGAGGTCGCTGTGCTTACTCTGGTGCAGACTCTCTGGGCATCTCCCAAGGTGTCTGCACAGGTGTGTGTTTATCTCTAGTAGCAAAAGTCTAGGAGAACTGTAAATTACGCTTCTTACCAGGGGACAAATCCACCCACGGTTCTGTGTTCTCTGATTGCTTTCCTGCAAAAGCAGCACGTGGCCCCAGCTCAAGTCACCAAGAGGATGTGGGACACCCAGTCATACGAGGTGTCGACCAAACCAGCCCCACCACATCCCCATAGCTGGTGCCGGCCGCAGGGCGTGTGCTGGATCGATGGGCTGAGGCCAATGGGATGAGGATCAACCAGGCCAAGGGCCGGGTCCTGCCCTTGGGTCACACCAACCCCCTGCACTGCTCCAGGCTGGGGCAGAGAGGCTGGAAAGTGCCCAGGGGGAAAGGACCTGGGGGATTTGGTTGCCAGGTGGCTGGAGGTGAGCCAGAGAGTGCCCAGGGAGACAAGAAGCCCCCAGCATCCTGGCTGGGGCAGCACTGGGGGAGCAGCAGGGCCAGGGCTCTCCACAATTCCCTGACAGGAGGCTGGAGCCGGGGGGAGTCAGGCTCTGCTCCCAAGGACCAAGCAGCAGGACAAGAGGAAGCGGCCTCCAGTTGCCCCAGGGGAGGTTCAGGTTGGAGCTGAGGAGCAATTTATTGCCCTCTGGGGTTGTCCAGGCCTGGTGCAGGCTGCCCAGGGCAGGGCTGGAGTCCCCCTGCTCCCTGGAGGGGTTTCCAAGGTGTGGAGATGTGATGCTGAGGGACAGGGCTCAGTGGGGCCCTGGCAGGGATGGGGCAGCGCTGGGACTCCGTGCTCTCAAAGGCCTCTTCCAACCCAAATGATTCAATTCTGTGACTCCAATTAGACTTAGGGTGGAATAAGGAACTTCTTACAAGTAAATGTGTCAATATTTTGTTTGATAGGTAGATTATTATCTCTACTTCAAGGAAGCAAACCTGGGAAGATAAGTGTGGTTTTTAATCAGTGGCAGATCTAGCAGGGTATAAAAAGAGCCTTTTAAAAATACATCATTTCTGGGTTGCTTTGATATGACCCAACTTAACAGCGCATACATCTTCTCAGTCATGTCCCAGAGTGTAACACTTTGAAATCAAACTTCTCTGGCCTAGGGCCTGTTTCTCCTTCCTCTGCTCCCGCCAACACCAAGTGGAGCTTCGCAGACGTAGAGGAACAGGAATACAGTAACCTCAAGAATTTTCAGCATTATGCAAATACATTACAAACCTGAGAAATCTTCTTTGAAGAACCTGAGAACATCCCTCTCCAAAGCACATGCAGGTCTGATTCACACATGATGTCCCCCAGTGAGGCCGCTGGAGTGTCTCCAGGTTGAGAGGACAGCTAAGGCTTCTCCTTTCCCATCAAGTCTACGGCTGGAATCTGGATCCAGAATTCCTCCGGCTGGACAGAAATGCTTACATTGACCTTAAGGAGTTTTTGGGTCATCTCTTATCCTCTCTAACGAAGGAAAGATTTGGGCATTAATCATGGTGCCTTCCTTTCCTTGTCAGCTGTAGAAACAAAGAGGCTGAGAGGAGGGAAGGGGAAAGAGCTCCTTCCTGACCTTTGCTGGTAATTAATCATGAAGTTTGAGAATTTGTTTGCCCGCAACCTTGAGCAGTGATTGCAAATGATCACCTGCAGACAGGCCTGGAGGGTTTTGTTCCTTCTTCCTTTTTTTACTCAGTAGTAATTTTCCTGGCTAACTCTGGTAGTTGAAATTACATTTGACTTGAGCTTCTTCGATCTCCGCAGTACTGAAAACCAAAGGAAATTATAGGATAGCGAATTCTGCATAATTTCACTCATACTAAGAATTTCCAATTAGCAAGGCATAAATTGATCCTCTTTGCTTTAATATCTTGGGCTTTTTTCCCCCTGCATACAGATAACAGCTGAGTTTTAATTCATTTTAATTCTATTACCATACATAACCATCATGCACTGTGATAAGTATCTCTCCTGTACACAAATGCCTTTGAGAACTACCCATCAAGTACTTATTTAACCTCATTGTCGATGGAAATAATAGCGTTTGCTGGATCTGTTTATTTTCCCTCGCTTATAGAGCAAATTAACTTTTTAACACAAACACACCGGTATTTCTTTTTCCGCTGACGTTCTTCCCAGCGAGGCTCCACTTTCTAGGTTGCATTCCCTAAAGGTTTTCTACATCTTTGTTAGTGCACCACTCAGCACATGGAACCAGATTTTTATTCTCAGCATTATTATTAAATATCATTAAAATGTGACAGGAAGTTTTACCGAGGTGAATGGGATCGGATTCTTACAGGAAATGCAGCGCATTTAAATTATGGTGTGGCTGGAAATTCTGTCTTTTAGAAAAGAAATGCAGGGCTGCTACATAGAAACATGTGTGCTGTGCTATATATGCTAAAAAGAATAAAAGACTTTTTTTATTGCTATTTTCCAGCTCCTTACGACAACCTTTTTAGGTGTCTTGCTGAAAAATTATGCAAGTTAAACCAAAATACACTAAAAAATCCTCCAGTGCAAGTGGATATTTTTTACTGTGGAAATAAATCTACTGCAGTTGATGGTAATTATAGACTAAGGATAAAAAACAAGACCAAATTCCTCAAGGTAGAGGAAATTCTTACTTTGACACGCACTTGGAGTTCATCAGGCTGCAGGAGGACAGCAATCAAAGGTGCGATAAGTGGGGTTCACATTATTCTTCATGTCTAAAGGTAAAAAAACCATCCTGAGCTGTGCCAGAGGCCGGTGGGGTCCTGGTGGGTTCCTGGCACTGACCAGTCATCGTCACTGATGGGACTCACCACAGACAACCCCTGCCATGTCCAGCTGAGACTGGAGAGAGTTGTCTGAGCAGTGACGGAGCATTGGAAGATGGCCAGCCCCAGAGGGGACAAGCACCATCCAGCACAGCCAGGAAGGCGTTAGCCTGGGTGGGGAGGAAAGTCCTTCTGAATCTTTCCAGATGAGAACTGATGGGATGCTCCTCCATCTGCCTTGCTATAGTCGCTCCCCTCGGGGGGCTCCTCAGGTGGTGCTGCTGCCATCTGGAAAGCCCCAGCCCATTTCCTACAGCCAGGCAGGATGACACCAGTGCCCTGCGCTGTGCTGGGCAGCATTAGGGAAGGAGGGACCCTGTAGGAGAAACTCTGGTTTTCATTTCCTAACTCATTCCGCTCACATTCAGCAAAGTTCGTGGCTGTATTCAAGGAGATCATCACCCACCTTCACGATTAATACCTCGCAATCACGGCACTAGCCTTTAGCTGCCAGAGGAGCTGACGACAGCAAATTAGTTAATTACAGACCTAATTAAAATATTAATATCTTCCACATCTGCGGTGGATGCGCTTGTGTTCTGCTTTCACCATCATCACCCCTGAGCCACGGGCAGCCCTGCACATGCTCCGAACCCCTCCGAGCGCCACGGCTGAAGGGCTGGGCCGTGGACACGCTGTCCCCTTTGGGGAAACTCCATTTTGCCCACAGATGAGGTGAAAGGTCCGTCTCTGGGATTTGGGCTGTAACAGGAAAAGTCTTAACAAATAAAAGCAGATTCTGGTTGTACCCAAAATAACACCTCTAAAGGCTTCAGTGCGGCTGAAGAAAAGAGCATGGATGGAGTGGGTACAAACCCACCCACCAGGAGGGTGTAAATCACCTGCACCTTCTGCAGGTGGAGATGGGAGAGATTGGGCAATCTGGATGTTCTCTTTCTTGGAGACCAAACCCGTTAAGCTTTGTCTAGGTGGTGTAGCTTTTTCTCCGAGTTGTCACTAAGGGAAGAGGCTGGAATATAGGTAAGAGTAAAGCACATCATTCTTACGAGGTGCATTCTTACCTCTTCTGTTTCCCTACCCGTTCTCCATGGCTTCTGGGGTTTTTTTCCCCCTTTCCATTTAAAATTTAAAAGTTTGCAAAGTTTTTTCTCTACAAATAATTAAGCATGTTCATGCATTCCTGGGTCTTCACCTCTTGTCACAGAAAAAACAAAATGGAAAATATAACCATATGGAGGAGGCAGTAATAACAGGATAAAATACTGTTGACCTCTTATCACTTTCGCTTGAAATTAGCATTTTATTTTTTTCCTCATTTGATGCACTGTCATTACAGGGTATGTGTGTGTTTTAGTATTTTTATTAGCAAACATGGTAATTTAACAACCAGGTTAATGGCAGTTTTAATGAGAAAGAATATTAATTGGACAAGCTGGAGGATCTTTAGGTGGCTGCGGGGTTTTTTTGCCTTAGAATCTCCCTCACCCCGTCCTCGAAAATGCACAGCATATGTGCCAAGGGCCGGGGGTTTGTTTGAATGTTGACAGTTAATGCACACAGCTTGTACTATTTTGTTTCATTCACGGAGCCTTTTGCACAACGGCGGGTTCGCGCCGCCCCAGCCGCGGGATTTACAGATTGCTGGATCTCGAAAGGTTTGCATAAACAGGCGTCTTGCTATTGATAAGACAGACAATGTGACCATCTGTCTTTCTTCTGTAGCCAAAGGAAAATGACAGAAAGTATGGGTCTTGTCATTTAAAAAGTAGTGATTTCCCAGCTCTCGTTAGCATTAATTTCGGCTCTCGTGCTGCAGCGAGCCGCTCGGCAGGGACTTGCTCTCCCAGCACAGACGCTCCGAGCCCTGGCCTGGCCGTGCCCTGACTGGCTGGGAGAAAGGCAGCGGTGCAGGGGCTCTGGCCTTCACTTGGCCCCCCCCCCCCCCACAGCACAGACCGTGCTCCCCTCTCCTCCTTGTCCTCCCCTAGATGACTGTTGCTCAGCAGCTTTCTCCCAGCAGTGCCAGCAGCATCTCCAGAAAAGCCACTGCTTGGAGCAAACCGGAGCACGACAGGCGGTGGCCATGGACTCAGGCTACATCCATCCCTGCCCTTTCCCCTCCTGCTACACAGACGAGTTCTCTGCACATTTATCCATCTTGCCCCACGCTCATTCCCGACAGCACGTGCTAATTGCTCTGGCTGCCGTTCAGGAGCAGAGCCGTGCGGCCGGGAGGACAACGCTTCTCTCTGGGAGGCGCCGACCCCAGTGCCAGCAGCCAGCCCGCTTTGCCCCAGAAACCTTGGCGTTTGAAAAGCGAATAAAAGCAAACAAACGAAATATCCCCTCACCCGGCAGATTTATGGGTCCATTTGTACTTCAGAGACGCTGAACAGCCAGCAACGAGTCAGATTGGCTGCGGAGATACTCCGACAGAAAACAGGTTTTCTCCAGCGGAACAGGAAATCGCCAGTTTGCAAAACGAGCAGATTTATGGTGATTGTGTGATAACAATCTACAGTTTACACTGTATAGCAGTTTTTACAATATTGTCTTAATGCTGCCGTCAGAACATCACCGACAGGAATGATGTTTTCAGGCTCTCCATAAATCTTGCATGGCCAATAAAGCGAAACTGAGAATTTACCACGTACGCAGCAGTTCCAAGCTTGCCTCCAAACTGGAACGGGCGTTTTTATGATCCGAGTGTTGCTGAGCACATGAAACACCAGGGACCTGTGTTCAGACTGCCTGACATCGCACAGGGGATGTGGAAAGACAATCCTTCTTCCTCCTCCTCCACCTCCTCTCTCTCGTTATTAGCTGATCTACGTGTTTTGATGTGTAATTGCAGTAGGCTGTGCTGAGAAGTTGCCCAGACATTAACTGCACCGTTGCACGAGGCATCAGGAGTCTTCAGCTTTTAATAATAATAACACTAGATGGGACGGGGCTTGTGAGCAACCTGCTCTAGTGGGAGGTGTCCCTGCCCATGGCAGGGGGGTTGGAACAAGATGATCCTGAAGGTGCCTTCCAGCCCAAGCCATTCTATGATTCGATGATTCCTTATCATAGAGCCCTTGGAGCTGGCCAAGGGCCTGCAGGTCCCATCTGAGTCTAACCCCAACACACACAGAGCACCTGCAACCCCTTTGCACGTAATGGAGGGTTACAGGGTCTGGGAGGCAAAACTCCTCCAAACTCTGGTTATCTCCAGCTCCAAATGCTGGAGGCCATTGCTTCCCTGTGCACCCACCCAGTGGTGCATCCCCGTGGCAGCGATGGGAGTGAGCAGCAGACGTGCCCATAAAGCAGCGGTGAGCGGTCTCATGGCAGCAGCACACGAGGCTGCGACTCTGTGCGGCGCCCGGCACTCCCTTCCAGACGCCTGATTTATCTCTTTAAAAACAGGCTCCAACAGTTTGCTGCTTGTCTTTTATCTCACAGAGAAAGCATAACACACTGGTTCACCTGCTGTACCCCATGGGTGGCCACTTAGAGATTTATTCGTGTGCCAGCTCCTTCGCTTGTGTTACTTGCAAAGAAGCGGCGCTTAGCCCTGGTGCTGGGCCCCATCTGCACCAGGCAGTGCCCACTGCCAACCACCGCAGAGAGTCCCACTGGCCCTGGGGTGGACAGGGCATTTCTACAACAAGCATTTGGGTTTTCACAGAACCTGAGCATGGTGGGGGTTGGAAGGTCCCTCTGGAACTCATCTGATGCCATCCCCCTGCTCCAGCAGGGTCACCCAGAGCAGGGGGCCCAGCAGCGCAGGGTCCAGGCACCTCTGGAATCTCTCCGGACAAGGAGACTCCCCAAGCTCTCTGGGCAGCCTGGGCCAGGCTCCGACCCCCTCCCACCAAAGAAGTTTCTCCTCCTGCTCTGAGGGAACCTCCTGGGTTCCAGGTGGTGCCCGGTGCCCCTTGTCCTGGCGCTGGGCACCCCTGAGCAGAGTCTGGCCCCAGCCTCTCGCCCCCCGGGGACCCTTGAGCTCTTGCTCAGCCTTGCTCAGCTCCCCTCTGGGGCTGCTCTTCTGCAGCTGAACAGCCCCAGGGCTCTCAGCCTTTCCAGGCCCCTCATCAGCTTCCCAGCCTTCCCTGGACTCCCCTCCAGTAGTTCCCTGTCTCTCTTGAACTGGAGAACCTAGAACTGCACCCAACACTCCAGAGGTGGCCTCCCCAGGGCAGAGCAGAGGGGCAGGAGAACCTCCCTCAGCCTGCTGCCCACACTCATCTTCATGGCCCCCAAGAGCCCATTGGCCTTCTTGTCTGTGAGGACCTGCTGCTGGCTCTGGAGAACTTGTTGTCCCCCAGCACTCCCTGGTGCTTCTCTGCAGAGCTGCTTCCCAGCAGGTCACCCCTCCCCTGTGCTGGTGCAGGGGATTATTTGTCCCCAGATGCAGGGCCCTCCACCTCACACCAGGCAGAAAAAGGATTTTTATTTACATCTTCTGCCTTTCTCTGAGGTTAGTTACTCTGGGCAGGATCTGGTCATTTTGGAACAACCAACGCACAAAATGCCAATTCATCTCCACAATCTCTACAATCCCTGTGCTCTGTGCTGACAGAAGAGCATGATGGAAACCATGGGTAGGAGCCCACCTGCCGTGCAAGGAGCTCTTGAATGCAGCCGCCCGGGAGATGCCTGTAATCAGGTAATCTATCAGGCTTTGTGTGAATCTTTCTTTTTCATCACGGAAGGTTTTTGCTGACTTTGCTGGGAATTAAAGCGAGAGAAAATGATTTAATCAAACAGTAAATGGTACGAAGTCTTCTGAATTCCTCCAAAGCGAAGCACATCTACTTCACTTCAACCTAAACCAGGTTTTCTTGCTTGGCTACAGAGCTGAAATAAAAACCTACTGTTTGCTTGGAGCTATTTTCTATCCATTTCTGTTTTCCACCTCTGTTGATGGCTGCCTCCGTAGCGCCCTACGCATCTCCCAGGCAACCCAACCGTCCTAAAGGAAATACGGAGAGAGAAACTTTCTTCTCCAAGACACATTTACACTAGTTCACAAACAAGAGACTTCCTTTCTTCTCTCAGGTAGCGATCCCGCACTCGGCAGTCGGAGTGTTTTCCCAGGCAGAGCCTCCCCAGGCAGCCCAGACACGGAGAATCTGCAGCCGTGGGGAACTTCCCGGCCGTGCAAACAGACCCACAGATCAGGCAGGAGCCTTGGAAGATGCACCAGCAGAAGCACCAGAAATCGCAGCGGCAGAAAGTCTTTTGGATACATAAAAAAGACATGAGAAGCAAAGGCAACTGTCAAAAATAAGTTGGGTTTTCTTTTCAGCGGGTTCAAATGGGATTTTCTCAGGAATCTGCATTTTAATCCAACAGAGGACCCACTTCAAAGCCTGGCTTTCTCTTGAGCTATGTTATCAAAGCAAACTCACAATTTCAGCTGATCAGAAGGCAAGAAAGAAGCTCCAAGTGAAATGCCCAGAAAATTAGATTAATCAGAGCTGATAAGAATCAAGTGAGACAATTCTGCAGTGTGAACATGACTGAAAATTGTAAGATAACTGATAAAGTATCCCAATGACAATATCTGATTAAAATAAACAAGTTATTATTTTCACAATAATTTGTTTAGCGGTGTCACACTATGCTCTGAATGAGAAAAGACAAAAGCATCTTTGTGATCTAATTACTTTAAAAAATCCTATTACCATAACAATTTCATCCAACTGTTTTTGAGGTGTCCCTGCTTAGAGCGTTCATCCCTATGACAACAGAACTTTTTTTTAAATGCTTCAATTATTTTGGGATGGAAGATCTTTTGAAGGAGACATCCTGGTACGATATGCAAAAAAATTCAAGAGAAAAATAAAAATTTCCTGAGAAAAATAAAGTTCAGAAAATCCTCTAAAGTTAGCCCTGAGCCTGGAACACAAATGTGAAAAATTCCTTCAAGTGTCAGTTACAAAACACGATAGCATGAGGTCCCGAAAAATCTAGTTCTAGCAAAATGTCAAGTGGAAATGTGGCTTTGGGCACTGCCTGATAGTAAGCAGTGTGACTTCCCTCTTTCTTAGGTATATGCAAATTAAAGATGCCTCAGATTTTCTCTTATCATTTTTTCACTTATCGCTTCCATGGAGAGATATTCCACTGGAAATCTAAAATATGTTGATTTAACGCTTTATTTGGAGGATTTCTGAAGTAAAAGTTCAATTTTCAGTTAAAGATTAATCATGTCAACTCTTTTTTTTTCCCGAAAGACAGAAGAAAAGGCCAAAGCAACAAAATGCAATTTCCAGCCCTTCAAGTACAAATCCTAAAGCTTGTCAGCTTCGCAAAGTGGTACCATAAAATAGAATTTACTATGGAATAAAATTAAGTGAAAGTAGACCCAGACCATTTGCATGCTGGACGAGACTCAACACGGAATTTAAGTGACAGCTCGTTTGGGTTAAGAGATAATTTGAACTCTTTTTTTCCATGCATTTCTGTAGGGATCAGGCTTGCAGAACCCCCTCCCCTGGGCAGAGGCCACGCGGCTGAGGGAAGGTTGGTCCCCAGCAGCCTGAGCCCTCCACGTGAGCTGTGCAGCAGTGGGGCTTCCCACAGCAGGAACCGAGCTTGGCTGTTCATGGCCCAGTTCCAGCTGAGAGGTGGCTGATGCTCCTGGCACAGCTGGGACCAGCCTCCCACTAACGCTCAGCCGATGGGGAGCAAGAGTGGGAGATGGGAATGCCGGAGGTTCATTCCTGAAGCTGTCATTTCTGGGATGCTGAGGATGAAGTGTAGTCCCTGTCATGAAGGGAAGCTGAGCTGGGCTTGTGCAGCCTGGAGAAGAGAAGGCTCCAGGGAGACCTTCTGGGGGCCTGTCAGGGCTTCCAGCGCCCTGTCAGAAAGATGGGGACAGACTTTGGAGCAGGGCCTGGTGGGACAGGACAAGGGAGGACGAGGTTAAACTAAAAGAGGGAGATTTAGGTGGGAGAGAAGGGAGAAATAATTGATGCTGAGGGTGGTGAGAGCCTGGCCCAGGTTACCACGAGAGGTGGTGGCTGCCCCATCCCTGGAACCATTGCAGGGGAGGTTGGATGGGACTCTGAGCAACCTGCTCGAGTTGCAGATGTCCCTGCTCCCTGTTGAAGTGTTGGACAAGATGACCTTTAAAGGTCTCTTTCCACCCAAACCACACTATGATTCTGATTCTATGATCATAATGGATATTCTTCCTGTGAAATGTCTTTCTACTGCTCATGACCTTTTCCACAAATCAACTCTCATTAATTACCCTGAGTTATGATGTGCTACAATCATTATTTTCCGTGTTTAGGTTCACACAGCATATTTATTGTCCGGTCTGTTTTACCAACTAATAGCAAAAGACATTTCAACTGTTTGCAGCCGAGTGTGGTGTGTCATTGTCACCGGCAGGAAATGGGCAGGAGGGGAAAAGGACAGAGACATGTCCAGCGATATGCGACCCTTCACTCTGCATTCAGAGATCGGATCCATATGAATTTAAAATAAAAATGTTTTATTTGTTTTTCAAAGATAAAGATTAGTGAAGAAAAAAACATGAACTGTGAAAATGCCTGTAAAATGACCGGGAAAATACCAGAATATATTAGAGGAAATTCACCAAGAAAATAAAATCTCATTTATGTGCATGTTAATATGTGCTCCTGTCATTATGGGGGCTTAGGGGTGGCTTTGGAGCTGGTTTTGGAAGCAGAAATTTAGAAACCATCAGAGACTGAACACTTGGACAGAAGCTGCTGCCAGGTCCGTGGGGGTCACGGCCAGGCACCCTCTGCGGCAAAAGCCTCTGCAGGTTTGGGGGTGGAAGCAACCCGTTCACTGACACGTTTTGCAGCTTCATTTCTGCATGGTCAGAGGATGTGCATCTCCTCCCTCACATCTCCTGTCTGACTTAGAAAGAGGTGTCTTCTCCCGCTTGTGCATGGGCCTGACTTCTGTGGCATCTCTCTGCTTCTGTTTTCTCAGTAATTCACACAGAATTCCCAGAAATGTCAAATTTGAATGCGAGAGAGTATGTTGTTACTTAGAAGATGTCAACACAAACATCTAATTACCCGAGATGCGTCTGAAATGGTTTAGTGGTCATGATAATATTTAGTAGATGGTTGGACTTGATGATCTCGAAGGTTGTTTCCAACCTTAGTGATTCTGTGATTCTATAAAATGTTGCAGAAAACTCAGTTTCTCAGGTTCTTGTGGAAGCTCACATCCTCTGAGCGCACAGCTGTGGGCTTTACAGAATCACAGAATCACAGAACAGAATCACAGAATTATTGAGGCTGGAATAGACCTCCAAGATCATCAAGTCCAACCTATGACCCAACACCACAACACCCAGCTAGACCTTGAATTTAGTCCCAGATGAAAAAAAGAAGGGAGAAGGGAGCATCATCTGGTCCGAGCTGCCCTGACCATGGGGTGAGGAGCAGAATTCAGAGTTCCACGTGTACCTGGTCCAATGGAACCACCAGAACTTCCCCTGCGGGGTGAAAGGTGACCGGCTCTGAGGGATGAGGGAGGACAGATGGGCCGAGTGACAGAGGACGGGGGACAGCCACACCAGCGTCCCATCCCCGCACCTCCTCTGTGCCCTGCACAGCTTAGATGAGCAGCATCTGCATCCTGCCCTCGCCGCGTTCAGCCAGTGAGCATCTCTAAACTCCTGATGATTTCGCTGTGGTTTGGGGAGATGACCCTGAGCGTAAGGACCAGCGCTATGGATTCACTTTTGCCAGCTCAGGCTGATTCACAGTGTGCTTTAATGAAGTGTGTTGCTATGGTGAGACCCGTTTCAAGGGCGCCTGTTAGAAAAAAAAAAAAAAAAAAGAAAGCAAGCAGCAGAAGAGTAAATTGTCCAAATCGGATCAATGAGAAACCAATTTCTAGCATTACACCATTTTTTGCCAGCTTTGGTTTGGCTGAATTAAGAGCAGCCCCAGCTGGGAGAGTAGAGGGGAAGCCCTCCATGGATTATAGTGGAGGAAACGAAGGAGAAGGAGAAGGAGAAGGAGAAGGAGAAGGAGAAGGAGAATGAGAAGGAGAAGGAGAAGGAGAAGGAGAAGGAGAAGGAGAAGGAGAAGGAGAAGGAGAAGGAGAAGGAGAAGGAGAAGGAGAAGGAGAAGGAGAAGGAGAAGGAGAAGGAGGAAGGCTCTTGCCCTCTCTGCCAACCAATGACCTTGGTGAGGAGGTAGCAGCAATGCGGTGCTGCTGTGAAGGCAGCTTAGGTGCACCCCGACTTTTTTAGCAGGTATTTGTGCCACCCTTTGATTCAGTGTTGAAGCCTCCAGCAGAACTTTGGCATGGGATCAAACTCATTATAAAGGTCAAGGCATTTGCAACTTAAAAGAGCAAATATGAAAGTCCTTCTCTTCCTGTTACTGCTGTCAGGCAGAGGTCACGGTGCTGCCAAAAGGATGCTGAGATTTCCCCAGAAGCAACGTGGCGCTGATGCGGCCGGGCTGGGGCATCTTCCCAGGGCGCTTGGAGAAAGAAAAGAAGAAAGAAAAAGGAAGTCCCCAATTCCCTGAACAATTTCTTTGGTGGCTTTCGCTGTGCTCAGGCCTCACTGGCTGCTGACACCGCTACCAGCCGGGTTTTGCCCGTGTGGGGAGCGGCGCTGTCGTCGCCTGGAGGTGTTGCTGTTATTAACGCTCCTTTCGCTGTCGTTGAGACTTCAGTGACGGTCATATCCTTGACCAACTAATTTGGAAAGGTCAAACTCAGAAACACTCATTAAGGTTTTATTGGCTGTACACTCAGAGCAAAGCCCAGGACAAAGCCGAGGAATTTCTCTCTCACGTGGGCGCTTGCCTGCTCTGGCTCAACCGACCTCTCTGCTCGGGGCGCTTGTTCTCTGCCAGCAATGTAGGCAGTTCCGTCAGGTGAAATCGAAAATCCCACTGATGCATTTGCCACCTTGACAGTATAATTTCTCCCTGTTTGACCACAAATTCCGTGCAATTCATTCTGGACAGGGGGACAGGTAGTGCTCCATAACAGGGGCTTCTTCCCAAGTGTGCCCTTAATATTTTTTTCCCTTGCCCCACTGAGGAATTCAGTTGTTCCTTATTCCCTCGGGATTTCTTGCCTCGTGGAGCCATTAGAATGGGGAAGATCTGCCCCTGCCTATCCTGAGCCTGCCGTGGTCCTCCAGGTGTAACTGGGTTGTTTCTCCAGGTCTTCAGCCTTTTGCCCACAGGGACTTGTTCATCAGGTGGAAGGTTTCACAGGGAAATCCCAGCTCCTGGAGCCATGAGAACTACACTGTCACTCACGGCTGCATTTTCTGATGCTACCTCAGGGTGTAGGGTTCCTCAGGGTTTACCTGGCTGTGCAAAGCTGTTTGAAGATGGTGATTTTCATGTGCAACACAATGAATGCACTGAAGTGTCTTAAATATTAAAAAATTCAAGTGATGAATATTTAGAATCACAAAATCACAGACTGGTTTGAGTTGGGAGGGACATTTCAGCATCATTGAGTCCAATGCCCCTGCAGGGAGCAGGGACATCTGCAACTAGAGCAGGTTGCTCAGAGCCCCATCCAACCTCCCCTGCAATGGGGCCAGGAATGGGGGCAGCCACCACCTCTCGGGGCAACCTGGGCCAGGCTCTCACCACCCTCAGCACCAACAATTCCTCCTTCTCTCCCATCTAAATCTCCCTCTTTTAGTTTAAACCCATCCCCCTTGTCCTGTCCCACCAGGCCCTGCTCAGAAGTCTGTCCTTATACTTCAGAGTTTGTTTTTAAAAATATTAGAAAGTGGTGGAGATAAATGGATATGAAAATTGGGGAGCTCCTATGAGAAATAACATAGACTCTGAGGATAAACTAAACACATTACTGGAAATATGTTATCCGTTCTTAACAAACAACAATTAAAAAAATGGTAAGACCAAAAAAAGCTAATATTTATTCAGAATGGGAAAATAAGAGCTGCTGAATACAGGTGGTCAAGTTCAAGAGCAAGGCTTGGAAGCGGGAGCTGCTGTAGGAAACCAGTGTCAGATACTACAGTACTGGAGTGAAAATCTGGAAGCTGTGGATCTTGGAAAGCACATCTCAAATTCAGCAAAAGACCTGGGTTTCCATAAAGCACTCTGGTTCCTCCAGTTAGGGATAATAATCGACATTGTTCTCGGAAATCGAGATGTCAGTCGCATAAACCAAATAGGTGACAGACACTTCTGAGGCATCTTGAGGATAATGGCTCCCGAGATAAAATGAGGCGGGTTATTTTTTACCACGAAATACTCCTGAGATTTAGGCAGTCACCTGGTTTTTCATCCAGACATTGCAGACCCAAAGGAATTGCCTTTGAGTGCGACGGGGAGCGGGAAAGGTTTCAGCCTCATGAAAATTCATTGGAAATTACATTAGCACTGCTGGGAAGGCAGCGGCGTCCGGCGGGAGAGGCTGCGCTGCCTCAGCCAGACACGGCCCATTTCCTCAAGTCTCCATCTACACCGTGCTAATGGTCCTCACCAGGAGACCACGGAACATCGAGGAGCTACCGACCCACACGGCAGTTACATGTGGGGCAGGGCAGTGCTGAGCATCCCTCGTAACCGTGGGATGGATGGACTCGGCTATTGCCGACGGAGGAGCTGCCGTCGGCACCAGCCCTTACACCACCCACCCGGCCTCGGATTTATCTTGCAGTGAAGCAGCATCTTCTCCTGTGAACATCCTTTTGTTTGACAGCAGAGGTGATGGATAGGGTCTTTTTCTCCTGCAGAAGCTCTACAGACTCCGGTGCCAAGGTTCTTCTCCACGGCTAGGATCCCGCAGCCTGCTGTGTGCGGCTGGGCTGTCCAAAGCTGTGACACTCGGGGTGCCAGCGTCTGAAGGGACCTCAGATCACCACGCTACCCTGGAGTTAGCTCCAGGAAATAACATCTTAACCCAAGCGTGATGGAGCCCGAGTGCTTTCACCAACACCATCCTAATGAACACCAGCACCAGCGCGTCGCAGGGACTGCCCGTTGTCAGCGTGGGGTGACAGTAGGAAGCCTTGGAAAGCAGATAATCAATATCAAAAAAACTAGTATTTGAAAAATAGCTCATACTGCTCAACTCATTTAATAGACCAATGACAATAATTTTTAAAATGCCCCTAGCGATTGATTTGCTGTATTTTCAAGAGAGCAGAAGGGAGGGTGGATGCTCTGGGGTTCGGAGAATGCAGCCTTTCCTCATCTTCTCTGTTGTGCTGCATGTGTGTGCTTAGAACCATGGAGTCAGAACTGATTTGGTTGGAAGAGACCTTCAAGATCATGGGGTCCAACTGTTTGCCCCATCCCTGCCAGGGCACCCCTGAGCCCTGTCCCTCAGCACCACATCTCCACGCCTTGGAAACCCCTCCAGGGAGCAGGGGGACTCCAGCCCTGCCCTGGGCAGCCTGGCACACGCCTGGACAACCCCAAAGGGCAACAAATTGTTCCTCAGCTCCAACCTCAACCTCCCCTGGGGCAACTGGAGGCCACTTCCTCTTGTCCTGCTGCTTGTTCCTTGGGAGCAGAGCCCGACCCTCCCTGGCTCCAAGCTCCTGAATGTCAGGGAGTTGTGGAGAGCCAGAAGGTCTCCCCTGAGCCTCCTTTGCTCCAGGCTGAACAAGCCCAGCTCCCTCAGCCGCTCCTCCCCACACTCCTGCTCCAGACTCTTCCCGAGCTCCGTTGCCCTTCTCTGGCCACGCTCCAGCCCCTCCAGCTCCTTCTGGGAGGGAGGGGCCCAAAACTGACCCCAGGATTCCAGGGGCGGCCTCCCCAGTGCCCAATCCAGGGGGACGATCCCTGTGCTGGTCCCGCTGCCACCACCCCCCAGTGCTGGCAGAAGGTCCCTGGGCTCTGCCTTCCGTCCATGTGTACTTTGGCCCACAGGCTCCCAGTCCTTCTCAGCCACACACGCTCCCATGTTTGTTCCCAGCAGCAGAGCGGATCCATCACTCGGTACCTGCACAGCTCTCACAGGAAAGAAAAGAAAAATCTTCCCGGCGTGCAGGTCTTGGTGGAAGTATAGTTGGGGTCAACATCCTTTCAAATCACTCACCATCTCCTTTTATCGCAGCCCTTTCTGAGCCCTGCTCGTCTAGCGGAGGTGGAAAGCTTCTTTTCTTCCCGAAAAGGAGCCGCAGACAAAACCCACAGACAAGCATTGAACTGCAATTCATCCCTATCATGATAGAGTTTATTCTGAACTGAGATAAGGAATTAAAGGAACACTCCTTTTCTTTTTTTTCTTTTCACTCTTGCATTTCTTCACAAAAGACCTGTTTATACCAGACTTTGCTGATCAGATACAGAAAACAATCATTTATTTTTAACCAATTAACTGAAAATTGAATTTGCAACGTCCTGCTTAATCACTTTCTTTGTGCCTACCTTAAAAGAAATCCAAACACCATCTGCATATTTAAAGCGCAAGCCAGGCAGCGTTGCCACCGCACAACCAGTCCAGGCTCTAGTCCTGCTGGCCACACTGGTGCTGACTTAAGCCAGAATACTGGTGGCTTCTTGGCCACCTGGGCACTCTCTGGCTCATCTCCAGCTGCCTGTTGAGCAAACAATGGGGAACTTTCCGGCCACTCTGCCCCAGCCTGGAGTGGTGCAGTGATTGGGGTGACCCAAGGGCAGGACCCAGCCCTTGGCCTGGTTGAACCTCATCCCCTTGGCCTGGGCCCATCCATCCAGCCTGGGCAGAGCCCTCTGCAGGGCCTCCTGACCCTCCAGCAGATCAACGCTCCCACCTAACTCGGTGCCATCTGCGAACTCGCTGAGGGTGCCTCGATCTGAGCCCTGGAGACATCGCTTGTGACCAGCTGCCAACTTCTGTAAAGGAAGACAAGAAACCCGAGGGGCTGCACCACGGACGTCAAGTACAAGCAATCGCTGTTAAATGCCGTCCAAATCTGCAGTGACTGATAGTGATAAGTACCAGCATCCTCTGATTTCTTGATAAATGAGGCCAATCTCCAAGGGTGGAAGGTTCCAAAGGCAGCGGGGCTGGCCCAGCTGTGCAGCCAGCTGGAGACAGCCCCAGCAGAGCATCCCAGGACTGCCCCACTGCGGGAAGGAGGGCACCGTCCCCACCCAAACCTTCTTCACGGCGTATTAACTCCAGCGATGATTAATACCTATTGGCAAGGGGTTTGAGGGAATTCTCATTGCTGATGCCCAGGCTGTATTTATTCTGTTGATAAAGATGATTCTTCATCCCCCAAGACTATCCATTTGACATCTGTTATGTCTACAAGGAACTCCTTCCTTCACTGCTGCAACGAAGAGCAGCTTTATAATTGACTTCAGTAGAAGTCGCGTCACCCTATATCAGCACACGCGAATAAAAGATCGAAAAGAGAAGCAATGACCTCAATCTATTCTCCAAACTTTCATCATTACTCTCTACAGCTCGAGTCCTTCTTCTTTCAAAGCTTGCCCTGAAATTAAAATTCACAGCATGTGTACAGAAAAAAAAAAACAACCCACAAAACCTTAAATGGCACAAATCAACAAATACGGTGATGCATTATCGAATTAAAGATTAGAAATAAAAATGTTTCTTGCAAAGGATAATCCTTGCCTTGATCCATGCATTTTAAAAAAAATCAATAAAATAATGTGCAACAACCAGGCGAGGCTTCTTTTAATGGCTTGTGTCTTAATAAATACCATATTCATTACAAACCTCCATCAAAATATATTATCTACACTTGCCCGTGCTACTTTCCCTTGATTAGAAAGCTTCACCTTGCTAAAGCATGAGAAATGGATAAGAATGGAACAGAATACAAAAGGGCCACTTATTATTTGTCAGCTGGCAGGGTTTGCCCTTTTAAAGCAGATATCAAAAATTTAAATGCGATCTTATAATAGCAGCAGATTTCTTCAGGAGCCATCTGTGGCAGATGCCGGGGAACCACAGAATATTTGGACACTGTTGTATTAATACCAGGAATGTTGCGTCTGACTCCGGGCTGCTCTGTGATTGCTGGCTCAAGGAAGACAAGGAGGACCACGCTTGCAGGAACTAAAGCCAAGAGCGGGTAATTAACGCCTTTCTCCAGAACTTTAAAGGTTCAGGCAACAAATCATTGGAAATTACAAATTGCGCACATATGCTTCTGCCCTTGGAGAAAACAACAGCAACAAAGCTGCAGTTTCTGTAATCAAACACGGAGGGTTAAAATTAAAGACATGGATCTGTTGGAGCGGAGCCACAAAAATGATCCAAGAGCTGGAACCCCTCTACTGTGAGGACAGGCTGGGAGAGTTGGGGTTGTTCAGCCTGGAGAAGACCAACACTGAACGTGTCTGTCACTGGACAGACCTTGTTCTTCCCAAGGAGTTGCAGAATCCCTGCATGGGGGTCATTGGAAGAGCCTGCTAGAGCTCATCTGGTGACACTGCTCCAGCAGGGTCACCCAGAGCAGGGGGCCCAGCAGTGCAGGGTCCTGGTGCCTTTGGAATCTCTCCAGACAAGGAGACTCCCCAAGCTCTCTGGGCAGCCTGGGCCAGGCTCCAACCCCCTCCCACCAAAGAAGTTGCTCCTCCTGCTCCCAGGGAACCTCCTGGGTTCCAGTTGGTGCCCGGTGCCCCTTGTCCTGCCACTGGGCACCACTGAGCAGAGTCTGGCCCCGGCCTCTTCCCCCGGGGGCTCTTTAGATATTGCTCAGCATTGATCAGATCCCCAGGGTCCTGTCCCCACATCCCCCAGCAAGGAGGCTGGCTGTCCCAGGTAACCCTCCCTCCTGGCTGTCACCTGGCTCTGATCCAGTGCTTTCGCTCAGGGTGAGGATAAATCACCAGGTTTGTGTTTTCACACTGTGCACGAGGTGTTTCTGCTGGTTTCTGCTCACCCCCAGGAGTGTCTGGATCGTTTCTCACTTAGCGTGGTACCCGGGAAAATGAGTGTTCGTGGCGTCTGTTTGTATTGTTCTGTTTGACTCCAGGTAGCACTCTATCCATTACTTGAGGTAACAAACTCTCCCTGTTTGCTTACCTGAAAACCATCTGACTCCATCTTTCTCTCCTTGATCCACGAGCACAAACACTAGGAGACCTAATTTCTCCAAGATATTTACCAAAAGATTTAACAATGATTGGCTTGGATTTATTGAAGAGAGCTGGCATTTTTTATCTTAAACAGTACCAGAGACCCTTCTCCCCAGCTGCCTATACCAATTGATCTGTTAATAAATTTCACAAAATGAGCAAACTGACAATATCTGCTCTATAAAAAACCCAAACTGCCCTCCTGAAGTATTAGCATCTAATTAGAATTAAACCTCATTCCTGCCCACATAATTTTACTGCTCATTTTTAGTAGAGAGGGAAAACACCCACGTTTACTGTTTGATACCAAGTCACTGCGTCAGAGCTGAGCCCAGATCAAGGACCTGGACATTGCTGCTTTGACCTTCTCATGTGGATCATGGCAGGGACAGGGCCGGTTTCCTCACTCTGGTACAAGCTGGCTAAAGTGTCTTGAGAAGTGACAAACTGGTATTCCATCCAATACCTCATCCTAAGGGGACGAATTAAAATGAATAAATAAACAAAATATGCCTTGTCCTGGAGTGAGCCAGCCCAGAGCTGGTTCTGCCCAGGGGTTCCCTGCCCACCTCAGCCTCTGCTCCGCGGCAGCACTTTCTGGAGTTCCTGGCAGATTTCCGCAGCCGATCTCTGATCCCAGCGCTGCTCACGCTCCACGGTCAGAGTCCCTGCCAAGGGCTGGGGGGGCAGAAAGGCTCTGGCTGATCCTGGCTCCTGGGCAGACCAAGGTCTCTGCTCCATCTCGTGCCCCACCTTGGGGGGCAGGGAGTCAGAGGTGGCACCTGCTAGGAGGAGCGGCCAGGACAGTGGACCCAAAAGTGGCCACCGAGGGATCCATCCCATGTGTGGGCTGCTCAGGGGAAAGCTGAGGGGTCACCAGGGTCAAGCCTCTTCTCCAGTGGCCGGTGTCTGAGGAGGCCTCTGTCCATTCTCACCTTTGATCCTGATCCGTGTGTTTCTGAATCCAGCTCCTGAATCTGATTCCCATCTGGTACTGAGTCCAGTCTGGGACTTGCCCAGTGCCTGCTGCACAGCACCAGTGGTGACGATGTTGGAATTGCCATCAGGGGGTTTGGTTCCATACTGGTTCTGTATCTGTTGGTGTATATTTCATTTTATTGTTGTTATTGCCATTAAAGCTGCTTAGTCTCTCTCCCTTATTCCCTTTCTCCATGCTTTGGGAAGGCAGAGGGGTTAACAGAGAGCATCTGTCCCTCATCAGGTGGCTGGCCCAGCCCTAACCCTTGACAATGGGCTGTTTCAATGACAGCACAAAGTTGGCCATTTGCAAAGAACCACGTGCAAATTCAGTGGAAAATGCAAAATACAACCCTCAAAGCTTTTGCTTTGAGCAGATTTCCTCTTTCATCGACAGAGTTCCCACTCCCCTCTCAGCGCCAGCTACCAAAGTGTGACTGAGATTGTGCCGGGGCAGCGTTATCTGCGCTGCAAGGTGCACGGCTCTGTCGTCATCGTCGTGCTCACTGAGCACCTCCAACCCCGCAGCCCGGGGGAGCTTTGATCCTCACAGGCCTCCCTTAGATCCCCAAGTCCAAAGCCTCCTGTCACCACCTCCAAGGCGGAAAATAACACGCTCAGATCTGGGAGGATGCGCTCCCGATACGGATCTGGCTTAAACCTTCTCTAAAGCATTTTTGAAAATTCTGAAGAAGTCTCCAAAAAAGAAAATGCAAATAAATAAAGGAGGTTGTTTTTTTTTTTTTAAGGCAGTGAAGGGGATTAGTGCGAGTCACACCCCCTCTGCTTGCATTTGCATTCGGCATTCTGACGGCACTTGACTCTGAAATCATTCCAGTAAAGCGGAAAATTAATATTCTAATGTCTGCTTCTCCAGCAACTAGAAATAAGTAAAGTGGAAGTAGTAGAGAAGAAATGTTTTCGTATTAACTGTGTATATGAATATTTATTGTAACCTGCCATCAGACATCTGCCTGTCAGGGTGCCTGTTCACTCGTACGTACCGCGAAACACCGTGGGAGCCACAGTAGCAATTACTTTCATATTGTATAGAAAAGAGGTGAACAATTAATTTCTGATAGTCTTTTGATGAGCTTTTACCACCATTTTTCACTCAGGAATGCAGCACATCTGGCCAAGTGCCCTGCAGGGGGCAGTCCCACCAAATACCTTTGCTGGGGCTCCTCTGGCCCCGCTCCAGCAGCTCCCTGTCTCTCCTGGGCTGAGGACTCCTGAGCTGGAGCCAGCCCTGCAGGGGGGATCTCCCCAGACCCCTTGGAGCAGAGGGGCAGGATCCCACCCCCTTGAAGTGGAGGTCATGTGGAGACAGGGACAGCTGAAGGGACAAGGATCATCATGGGAACAGCCCTGGGGATCAGGACAGCCAGAGGGACAGCCGTGGTGAGAGGAATGAGGACAGCCATGGAGATGTTGATGGCAACGTCCATGGAGAGGAAGGCAGCCATGAGGACCACCACAGGGACAGCCACAGGGATGAGGATGGCCACAAGGATGGACATAGGGATGGGGACAGCCACAGGGATGAACAAAAGGATGGCCATGGGGGAAGTCACAGAGATGGGAAAGGAGATGCGGACAGGAGCGGGGATGGCCACGGGAACAGGGAACGCCACGGGGATGGCAAAGAAGATGGGGATGACCACAAGGATGGCCACAGTTATGGGGCCTGCCCTAGTCATACTGTTAATATGAAAACCAGATGAGGGTTCAGGCAGAAGGAGCTCTGCCACTCAAAGCACGCGGGACAAACAAACGGAGCGGAGGAGCAGGAGCCCTGGGTAACCCCGCGGCGCCGCAGCCTCCTCCGGAGAGCGCTGCCGTTGGGTGCCTGTTATTCATAATATTAAAATCGCTGAGGTGTAAAATTGTAGGTGTAGTGTCAAGTGCGATGTATTATTTCTCTGCTCAGAAAAGACAAAATCTGGTGGGCGTAGCAAGGTGTCGATGTGCTTTTCTTCTTTCTGCTGCCACGGGCACGGATCCAGCAGCTTCTCAGCCGCTCTGCAGCGGTGGAGGTACGGGCTGGACCGTGTCCCTCAGGGACCAGGAACCTCCTGCAGAATAAACCTGAGTTGCTCTCAGGGCCCTGCTTTGAACCCACCCCAGCTCTAAACTGTATACAGGGGTTTCTGTTATAGGATAAAGGCAGAAAATCCGAAGTTGCAGAAACTAAAGGAATTTTATCAAAACTAGAAACAAATTTGCGGTCTGGAGCAGCAGTCTGGTGAGGAGCAGCTGAGGGATCTGGGCTTGTTCAGCCTGGAGCAAAGGAGGCTCAGGGCAGATCTTCTGGCTCTCCACAACTCCCTGAAATTCAGGAGCTTGGAGCCAGGGGGGGTCGGGCTCTGCTCCCAAGGAACAAGCAGCAGGACAAGAGGAAGCGGCCTCCAGTTGCCCCAGGGGAGGTTGAGGTTGGAGCTGGGAAACAATTTCTTCTTGAAAGGGTTGTCCAGGCGTGTGCCAGGCTGCCCAGGGCAGGGCTGGAGTCCCCCTGCTCCCTGGAGGGGTTTCCAAGGGGTGGAGCTGTGGTGCTGAGGGACAGGGCTCAGTGGTGCCCTGGCAGGGATGGGGCAATGGTTGGACTCCATGATCTGAAAGGTCTCTGCCAACCCAAACAATTCTCTGATTCTCTGAAATTCCTGTTGCGATATCAGACTTACCCCTCTGAGTCAGTAAGGCAAGGGAGCAAGTTTTCATACTTACTTTTTTCCCCAGAGGTTTCAGAGAGACGTGCTGATGAAGCAGAGCAGTGGTGCCTCCATCGGGTCCTGTCCTCACCTTGGTGGCAGCAGAGTGGGGCCCTCGACCTCCAGCAGAGACGAACACCTTCCGTGCCACCAGCAGCACCTCGGCTTCGCCCGCCCAGCCAACACGGAGACCCTGCTCGCGGTCCTTGCGCCGGGATGAGCAGATCGCAGCCCTGCGGCTCAGCCAGCTCACACCAACACCCCGTGTGATGTCAGATCTCCTGCCTGGGAATCCACACGTGGTCCTTCGAGAGAGCCGTGACCCGCTTAGGGCAGACCGGCAAAGGCGTCACTCGTGGCGAGACGGCACCGGGCACTCTTTTCTTTTGAAGTAAGTCGGCACTTATAAACTCAGGACATGAAATTCACACTGCAAAGTACATTATAATTAAAATACAATCTAAAAAAATTCCAATCTTACGACGCCATTAAATAATTACGGCCTATTCACATTTTTTTTCCATATTTTAATGTCTGCACTTTGTGATGACTGAATCTGCAGTGGGAGTGAATCACTCATTTCCAAGTATAAAACTTGCACATTGTAAGGCTGAATTATTCATATTATTCCTGTTCGCCCCTATTTCTATTTACATTCTTGATACCGAAAAATATTCTTCAAAGATGAATTTTAGCAATTAAAATTTAAAGACAGCATTTGACAATGCACATTATTAAATCATCACAAACCAGGACGGTAACATTTGAAAACGTAACTGGTGTCAGCTGGCGGTGATGTTGGGAGTTGTTGCGAAGTGGGTCACGGTTTCCCCAAGTAGATTTAATACAAAGTTTAGCTTTTTCCTTTTTTTTTCCTTTTTTCTTTTTTTTTTAATTGTCTGTTAGGGTTCTTGAGACCTTACATCCACCAATGCTGCATCCTGACTCCTGCACCCACCCTGCCCACGCATCTCTGGAGCTGCTGCAAGCTCCGTGTTACTTCCTACCTGGAGCTTCTCTTGCACACTCATTTGCTCCTTGTTTTCCTGGTGTATCCATGCAAGAAATCCAGGGGAAAGAATGAAATGATGTCAGCAAGCAGGACGTGATCGCTCTCTGCTGCATTTGCATTTCTAAATGAAGAGAAAAAAAAAAAATAAGAGATACAAACACTGAAGGCGTCCCCGTGTAAATGTGCACTATACTGTGTGCATAGATTATTTCAAAGGCAACCTGGAAGATGCAAAAAGTTTAAAGTCAAAAACTGTCTTTAAAGGCAAAGACTTGAGGGCAGTGTCAGCGTTGTGCTGTAGCACATACACGGCCTGGTTAACACGGGCGCAATAGAAGAGTGGGATTAAAAATGATGGGAAATTATCATATTATGTAAATTCAATCTGTATTTCAATCCTGAATGTACAATTAAAAAAAAAAAAACCAACCAAAAAAGTGGAAATGGTAGCTCAGAGCCTGTGACCAGCAGGTGATGCTTTGTTGATCAGCCATGGAGCTGTGCAGGCTTGTGGGTTAACAGCTCCTCTGGGCTGGTTTAACCCCGACCAAGACCCTCGCTCCCTCCCTGCTCCTGGTGGGATGGGGGGGAGAACAGAAAAAAGGTGAAATTTGTGGGTGGAGATAAAAGCAGTTTAATAACTAAATTAAAAACCAAGTATATAAATAATGACAGTAATAATAATAATAATAATTAAAAAGAATATAATAAAAAGAGATAAATAAACTCAAGACAAGGACGAGTGATGCTCGATGCAGTTGCTCACCGCCCACTGCCCGATGCCCAGCAGTGCTCTGCCCCCCACCCCTCGGCCAACTGCCCCCAGTTTCTCTACTGGGCTTGATGTCCTATGGTAGGGACTGTCCCTTTGGCTCGTTCGGGTCAGATGTCCTGGCCATGGTCCCTCCCAGCTCCTGGTGCTCCTGAGCGCTGGCAAAGCCTGGCAAGTTGGAAAGTCCTTGATTTCCATGTGACAACTGAAATCATCAGTATGTTATCAGCATTCTTCTTGTGCTGAACCCAAACCATGGCCCTGTTCTCGCTACCAAGAAGGGAAATCAGCTCCATCCCAGCCAAAAACAGGGCACCTTCTCAGGACCAAGTGCTCTGAAGGGGGGCGGTGCTGCTGGAGCAGGGCTGCTGAGCTCCATTCCTGCAGAACTCTGCTGAGGTCGGAGCTCTGCTTGGGGTCACAGCTCTGCTGGGGTCACAGCTCTGCGGTTTCACTCCCTAACACACTTCCCTTGGTTCATAGTACTGAAAAATCTTCTCTATATGAACTTTCCTACCGTTGTGGGGAAAAACGTTGCTGTAGATTGTTCCTTTACATTTGTCTTTCTGCCCCTCAGAGCCTCCACACAACCCTGCAGGCTCATGCAGACCTCTCAGTCTCGCTTCAAGTTGGAGCACGAGGGCTTGACCTGTCTCGGGACCCTGCCCAAACCCAGCAGCCCGGAGCTCAGTGCTCCACATCATCAGGCTTTAAAGAAAACTAGAGCTAAGGCACCGGGCAGTAGCAGGATCTCGCAACACTCAGTGATGAGCAGGTGCACGTGGACCTGCTGAAATCTTCCCCAGATCTCCAAAGCCTGCCAGTGTGCTTTGCGCAGGCTTTAATCTCTTCTCTCTGAGGAGCGAAAGTATCCAGAAGTTACACCTCTCTAAAAGAACAATAACAATGGTTCACCACAAAGACTGTGACCTCTAAATCGACTTGGATGAGGGGGAAACCTGGGACCTTGCCACCCCCAGGTGCTTTCTCACGGGCTTTCTGAAGGATTGCTGGAGGCAAGGCAAGCTCCTCCGCAGCTGGAGATCATCCCTGCTCCCAGAAAGGGTTGTGCAAGAAATAGTAATAATATAGCAGTTGTAACAAGCCATCGAGGGAGGGAGGATGCATTTTATGTAAATTTAATCAAAAACTCCTCAGAAATAATTGGCTGAAGTGATTGGGAAATTTGATGGTGCATAATAACCCTGGAGACTTTCTGCCCGCTCCTCTCCGGGCACGAGCAGCTGGTGTGCCTGTGGTGTGGCCACGCTGGGTGCCCATGCTGGGACGGCACACTGCCCGTTGGTACACCGGAACACCCCGTCTTCCCCTGGGTGAGGAGCACGGAGGAAGGGGCTGGGTCATCAATCCCCTCCAAGGGGAGCCTTACATTTGCCAGGCTTCTTGCTTCTGGGTCATCACATAGGTAAACAACTCACACAATGACATTCCCTCAGTCAGTTTGCAGGTGACACCAAGTTAGGTGGGAGTGTTGGTTTGCTGTGGGTTCGGGAGGCTCTGCAGAGGGCTCTGCCCAGGCTGGATCAATGGGCTGAGGCCAATAGGATAAGGTTCAACCAGGCCAAGGGCTGGGTCCTGCCCTTGGGTCACCCCAACCCCTGGCACTACTCCAGGCTGGGGCAGAGAGGCTGGAAAGTGCCCCGTGGGAAAGGCCCTGGGGGGGTTGGTCACCAGGTGGCTGGAGATGAGCCCGAGAGTGCCCAGGGGGACAAGAAGCCCCCAGCATCCTGGCTGGGGCAGCACTGGGGGGGCAGCAGGGCCAGGGCAGGGATCGTCCGCCTGTGCTGGGAACTGGGGAGGCTGCCCCTGGAATCCTGGGGTCAGTTTTGGGAATCCCCTCCCACAAGGAGCTGGAGGGGCTGGAGCGTGGCCAGAGAAGGGCAATGGAGCTGGGGAAGGGTCTGGAGCAGGAGTCTGATGAGGAGCTCCTCTCTGCGTGGATTAATGGCCAGTTTTTACAAAGCAGTAGGTGTTTGTGAACCGGAACTTGTTGGCACTGTACAAGAGAGCTCTTCCTACCCACCCCTGCAGGAGTTCCTGCCTCTCCGGGGTCCTCACCGGGTGCAGGCTCTGGCAGGGCAGCGCTGGGCTCTCCCGAGTGGCTTTGCCCATCTCCTGGCTTTCTCCTGCATCCTGACCAGAAAAAAACAGGTGAGGGTTTTCTGGTGCCTGCACCCAGAAGAAATCCGTTGAAAGGAATGAGAGTGGATTTATTTTACCTGTGTGGGGCCGTTGTGAGCCGTACGTGTCGTGACCTGTGGTAGCCCAGCGAGCCCACAGGCCACCGCTGATCCAGACGAGGCTGCTTTCACTGCATCATCTCGCTTCATCTGCCAGGCTGGCCTTAATATGAAGTGATGGCTGGTTGGGTTTTTCCTTCTCTCTTTTTCCAGAAGTTCAGATCTGACAGCCCTCACTGACATAGTCCTCACTGTTCTGGCAGGAATGGGAACAGGGTGGATGGTGTGCTGGGGACCAAAGGGTGGGACCACTGTGTCCTGTGGCCAGGCCATGAGGGGATTCAGCTCAGGGCTGCTCTCATGATGTATCATCAGATCATAGAATCAGAATTATAGAATCACAGACTGGTTTGGGTGGGAAGGGACCTTTCCAGGTCATCTTGTCCAACCTGACGGCAGGTCTGGTGGCAGAGCCCAAAGCCCTCGGTGGACCACGGGCTGCAAACACATCCCTGGGGGGATCCAATCTCCAATCTCCTCCTTTGCTCACTCAAATAGACTCCTCTACATGCTCCACCTGGTTATTAGCAGCAGGTATTTGCTGCTAATGTTTTTCTTACATCTCTGTATTACTGTGAAGAAGTACAGAGATCTCTATATTTAAATTGCTCTGGTAAAGTATAATACATTAATCATAAATAATTTATATGAATCTGTCCCTTTTTTTTTCAGCACATCTCAGCAGTGTCATATTAACATCTTTCCCATATAACATTACTCTGTGTTGTCTCAGAAAAGAAAAAGGGGGGGAAAAAAAAAAGAAAACTAGGTGAATATTTCCTTTCTCTCTGCTACTCGATAAGAACAATCCCCAGTAGATTTCCTCAAGCCAGTCTTTTAATTTTACGTAACAGTACCAGGTGAAGTGGGGAGAGCTGCTGCGGGCGGTTTCAGCTGCTGTCAGGAGCATCACCATTAGCGTATCTTGGTTTATGCTGCTCAGCCTACGAGGATAATGACAGCAAATGCACTCCTGCTTTCAAGCGCAGCGCTGCGTCGTACACCGCGCTCTACTACATTTCACAGAAACCACCGGCTGCAATTTTAATTCATTTTCTGCCATTACACCTTTTTTGCCAGATTGTTTATAATTCGCTGCCTCTCCTCTCCCTCCCTACCCGCCAGCTCCACGGGAGGCTCTGCCGCCGACACGCCAGCCCCGGGAGCCCGTTTGGTCAAGCAACGGAAGAGCGCGATCAACTTCAGGGACGATTTTCCCCGCTCTGTGAGCAGCCGCTTTCTCGGCGAGCTGCGTTCAACCACTTACGGCGGGGGCGGCGATCGCGTGTCGTCTCCCAGCACTGAGAGGCAGAAGCATCGATCGGGATGAGCGGCGAGGAGCCGCCAGCGCCGAGCGGCACCGGGCTGTGGGACTGGCCACGTCTGCCAAGGCAGAGCTCCCGGGAGAGCCAAGGCGGGGAGACTCCAGCACCCAGCACCCAGCGAGAGATGTTCCCCATTCTGGAAAAACAAGTCATTTATTACCCCACACACCCCCCAGAAAAAATCCACAAGACATTCCCTTTCCCTCAAGTGCAATCCCAGGTGTTATTTTGGTGTGGGACATATTCATGGAGGAAGAATATTTGCGAAAGCCCTTCCTTCAGAGCCAACCCTGCGGGTTTTGGCAAGCTCTAATGGCAAGGCCTCTCCTGCCTCTGTTCCACAAAGCCTTTGGTGATGAAGAGCCCCTGTAGAGAAGACAGGGATGGAAATTTCCAGCAGAACTGTGGGAAGAGTGGATTTTTTTTTGTGCTTGCGACTTTCAGAGGCACTTTGACAGACCTTAAGTCGAAAAGCTAAACTTTGTTTTCTTTTTATACTACCCACAGGAAAAAAGAAAAAAAAAAAAAAAAGATCCAATCTTCAAACCTTAGGAACATTTTTTTTACCGGCAATAGTGGGAGTTGCATACGGAGGTGAAGAATAGTGTCTGATCTTACAGTACATTTTAAATAGCTTCTGAAACATAAGCAACCCTAATTAACATTCTTATGGCACTGGAATTATAACAAGGAAAGCAATTTAATCTGTAAAACTCTATTTGTCACAACGACAATGATGAACAGAGGAAGAAAATGGTAAGGGGAAAACAGAGGAAGGAGTGCAAAAGGAGGAAGGGTAGAGGAGATGCGTCTCCAGCAGTTAATAAGCGGGTGAGAAAAATATTCTTGGAGACTGATGAAGGCAAAGGAAAAACAACTGACTGTTGAACCAAGCCAGACAATTGGGGAATTCCTCTTTCTCCAAGTCCTTTCTTCTGTGAAAAGCTTTAATTTAGTCCTGAGCCCCCTTAATCTTCGCACAAACCAAAACAGGTAAGAGAACAAGAATGTCGTGATGTGGGCGAACTAAAACAATTCTTTCATCTTCAGGCTCACCTAAATTAACCAACATCTTTGTGCGTCTGCTTACGAAGCGGCAGCGCTCGCGGCAAAGATTTCCTTTATTGGTTTTGAGCGGCTTCGAGGACTCCGGTGGCACTCGAGAGGTAGGGAACTGTAGCTCGATAGCGGTCGTTGCTTCCAGCCGGGGGTGGAAGATGCCGAGCAGTGGGCTGCAGTGATCAAAGCGGTGATCTGAGGGAGGCACAGGCGATTAGAGATCAATTTTTCAGCCCCCAAGAGGCAGGAATTAGGCTATTTTAAAAGTTTGTCTTTGGTCGTTCCCCCGTCCCATCCCCCCCCAACAAATATGACTTCAATTAATTTTTGCCCTCAGGCTTCTCTCTCCTGAGCTTTTTCCTCACCTGATGGTCAGACTCCAAAAGGAAAAATGAGGATGATTACAGAGATTTTGGAACATTTCTCTTAAGCCCAGTTGTAAAAATATACTGAAATCGGTGACTGCCTTGGCAGACCTGCAAGAGCAGAAGTCAAAAGGCAAGCAGCTGTTGCAGCACTTTCTTTTAGAGGGGAGGGGGTTCAAAATGAAGCTAATTAGCTGCAGAAGGCACACAGGCGTGAAACTAGGGTGGTTGTCTTATGACCTGCTGATTTTATGGGTCCATAAACTGGACAACAGTGTCCAAAAGTTTCAATGCCTCTTGCGCCGTTGCTGCCAGCGTGGGGAGTTCTTACTGAAGTGGAGACTTCTGCAGTCCCTGAAGTTCCACAGCTGAGGAGGAAAGTTATAATTGCACCCAAAGGAGAGAGACCAAGCTGCTGCGTCCACCTTGGTGGGATCGGGGCTGACACATCAACTCCTCTGGTTTTCTTTGGATTTCAGCTCCTTTGAGCTGTAGGGTTTGTAACATCCCTGTTTCCCATACGTGTTCAGCTCACGGTGCAGCTGCTCAGAGAATGGTGCTTTCCTTGGCTACTTTTTCTTTATTTCCCTATGAAACTTTCGTAAAAACTCTCCAGGAGCAGCCATCAGCTGTGTGCTCCTGCACTGCTGGGCTGTGTGTCACATGTCAGGTTGAAAGGACTCACCTAATCCTGGGAATGTCCATTGGAGTGCCTGGCTGTGTTTACACAGCTTTTGTATTCATAGAATTGTTTGGGTTGGCAGAGACTTTTAAGCTCATGGAGTCCCAGCGCTGCCCCATCCCTGCCAGGGCACCCCTGAGCCCTGTCCCTCAGCACCACATCTCCACACCTTGGAAACCCCTCCAGGGAGCAGGGGGACTCCAGCCCTGCCCTGGGCAGCCTGGCACACGCCTGGACAGCCCCAAAGGGCAACAAATTGTTCCTCAGCTCCAACCTCAACCTCCCCTGGGGCAACTGGAGGCCCCTTCCTCTTGTCCTGCTGCTTGTTCCTTGGGAGCAGAGCCCGACCCTCCCTGGCTCCAAGCTCCTGAATGTCAGGGAGTTGTGGAGAGCCAGAAGGTCTCCCCTGAGCCTCCTTTGCTCCAGGCTGAACAAGCCCAGCTCCCTCAGCTGCTCCTCCCCACACTCCTGCTCCAGCCCCTTTCCCAGCTCCGTTGCCCTTCTCTGGCCACGCTCCAGCCCCTCCAGCTCCTTCTGAGGGTGAGGGTTCCAATTCACATAACTGGTCTCAGTCTGTATTTATGCACTGAGCTAATTCTGCTTCCCAAGGGCTTATTGTCCAGGGCTCTTTAGCATCCCTACAACCCCCATCGTGTCAGATTTCCCAGCCACAGAGGCTCAATTTTCCCCGCTTGCTGGTACCGATCCTCTCTGCCCACCTTTATTGATTTACCTGATTGTGCTGAGCCTCATCTGGTGGAAACGCAGAGATGTAAATGTCCCGATATTTTTTTTTAAACGCAGTGCTCCACAGAAGGGTTTGTTATAACGGGAGCACCTGGCCATAGAGGCGCTGCTCATCCTTCTGAAATGCAGATTGATGACGATCGCGAGGCCTCTGCAGATGCTGCTGCAATGTTTATTCAAGTGATACCTTCCATGCATCATCTCCAGCTACAAAATTACATTACTCTTTAATAAATATTTTGCCTCTAATGTCTTGGTGTGAGGAGATTTATGCACCGATTACCTCTTTCATCTTATTTGTTTAAGGAGCTCTTGTTTACAGAGGCCCTGACAGAGCTTCGCGGATGGCAAACGGTGCCGAGCGCTCCCGGGTCTTTCATCTCCAGCAGACGTCACCTGCACCCGCAGCCCCAGCTCATCATCCAGGTGCCGAGGGGGGGGTTCCTGCTCCTGGGAAACCTCCGCCGGAGACTTTGGCAGTACCAAAGATCCTCCCTTCCCTTCCGCGGGGTCGCTTTGTGACCTGCAGAACCCCCAGCTATAGAAAGGCACGTTATCCCACGGGCAGCGTCTCACCCTGCCCGACATCGGACAGTTCCTCCAAACAACAGCAATTAACCACCGGCTGGTTCTGCAGCCAGAAATTGCTGTTCACAGCTGAGCTGCCCTGGCCTGAAAAATACCCTCCTGCCCACGGTTCTCGCGGCGGTGCCCACCTCCCGCTTGCTAACCCCTCGTTTCTGCACTTTTTATTTGATGGTTTTATCCCAGCTTCAGAAACCTGTTTATTCTTCAGCCACAAAACCCTTCACACTGCAAAAACACGTCAGGAGCATGGAGCTTTGTTTGGAGAGCGGCTCCAAAGGTGCCGCCCCATCATCTGGGTGTGTGGTTTCCTTGGACATCTGACCTGTTGATTTCAAGGAAGTACGTAAAATTAGTTTCTGAGATGGCTCTGTCTTTAAACTTCTTAATTAAATTGAGTGAGGTGAAGTGTTTAATTATGACAGAAACTTTCTGACATGTTGGTCTTCATTATATCCTGTTGGTTTTTTTTTCAATAATGGAGCAGATATTGTGTTTCTATTTTAGATATAATTAAAAAGCAAATGCTACATGTTGTTAAGGAATGCAAAGCAGACACTATGCTTGTGACACTGTATGAAAGATGAAAGGATTTATTATCAATATTTTTAAATGTACTGTCACATTTAGACATTTATTTTTTTAATCCTAACTGATGGATATTGTATCAAAGTGCAAAGCAAAAAGAAAATGTGGAACTGTAACACCGGGAACCGCAATGAAGAAAAATAAATTTGTCTTCCCTCTCCTGTCATCTGCAGATGCCTTCCTGGTCTTTGTTGCCTCCTGCAACACTTGCTGGCCCTACCTCTAAACTGGACAGTGCTGTGCCGGGGTGGGACACCCTGTGTGGCGCAGGGGATGATGCCACTGCCCCAGCATCCCTGCTCATCCTTCCTAATTGGCCAGGTCATGTCCTGTTCCTTGGGAGCAGAGCCCGACCCCACCTGGCTCCAACCTCCTGTCAGGGAGTTGTGGAGAGCCAGATATCCCCTTTTTGTCTACTCTCTCTATGTCTCTGCTGTCCAGTGGGATCTGTGTCCCTGCCCCTCACAAGCAGGGGAACAGCCCGATCCGATGGATGTGTCTGGGGAAAGCTCTTCTGACCGAGGCAGCCCCAAGTGCCATTCACCAAAGGGATGCTGGAGTGCCTGGGCTCCCCTCCAAGCTAAAGCCCAGCTCCTTCCACACACCACGGTGCCTGTTTTCCATGAAACCCGTGAGAGGTGGGATCCTGAGTTCCCTGAGACTCACTGACAACCAGGACCTGCATCCCTGGGTGGATTGCGTCCTTCAGTTGGAAAGTCCTCAGGGCACAGGACACCTTCCTGCCCCATCCCTGCTCCACTCCCCTCTCATGGGGACCTCCCTGGGCTGGGCAGCCGCTGCCTGGAGGCTGCTGCTCTGAGGATGCTGCTCAGCACGGCAGGTTGCTGTCTAGAGGGCCGTGGGTGCCGCACCTACTCCGATAAGGAGAAATAACCAGATTTCCCGCTTCGGCTGGGCAGCGGGAGGCGTCCGTCTGATAAGGCAGCGGAAGATGCAGCAGCTGCCGATCGATCGAGTGGCCGAGGCTGCCCCTGCTTTCCCATCCCTGCCTGTTCGCAGCCGAACGCACCGTGGGACTCGTGCTTTGGAGAATATGAAAAAAAAATCTGTTTGTTGCTAAAAGGATAACGTTGATTTCAAAAAGCACTGCATTAGTTTGATGATTGCGTCACCAGGTACGGTTTGGTGCTCCGTGGGTTAATTACTCACCGGTTTCATTTAGTTAGCATTGATTTTTCTTTCTAATTTACATGGATAGAATAACATTTGCCAGGGTAAAGTTAAAAGAAAAATGGAAAAATGGGGGATATTTTTAGTTTGGCTAACAAGACACTACAGGCATGATGAGAGCTCTAAACACGCCGGTAATCCCAGGTTAATGATCTCATCCTCACCGGCAGGTTAATCGGACAGACAAATAGCAAAGCAAATCCTGGAATGCTTATTTGCCGCCAGAAGAGAGGAGCAGCGATGGAGTTCCCAGATATTGTGGTACAAAACAAAATCGTCCGTGGTGGCACTTTGAAGTGGTCCTGCCTTTTTTCATTGGTTTTCATATTTCACTATAGAATAGATGTCTCGAAAGAGTCTTATATTATTTATTGTTTTGTAGGTTGGAAATTAATTTACATACATTACTGGGAGGAAGTCCCTGTTGGTAAGGCTCTTGCTAGGAAAAGGTTATTTGTAATGACCAAATTTGTCACTGTTTGGAATCTCATAAAGGTCACAAGAGAAGGTTTTTACTTGCTTTAAATAAAATTCTGTATTTTAAAAAAAGAAACGTGCTTAACTTTCATTTCATAGAAATATCAAACCTGTTTGCACTATAATTTACTTTTTGAGCTCTTGACATTTACCCAGCTGCCTGTCTTTGGAGAACAATCTCTTGATTTGGCTGGGAAGCGCTGGCAAGGAAACCGTCGATTGCGAAGGAGAGCGCGATGCTCGGCGAAGCGCCCGCCTCCTGCCCTGCCTGCGGCCGCCTGGGGAGCACCCAGAGCTGGGGCTGCTCCCTCCGACCACCACATCTGCACCGGGCACGCAGGGAGTCCTCCTGGTGGGCACTGTCTTCCTGCTCAGATGGCCGAGTGGGACAGCACACTGATTTAGATGGTCTTCCTATGTCCCTGCTCCCTGCAGAGGGGTTGGGATGGATGATTTGAAAGGTCCCTTCCAACCCAAACCAGTCTGGGATTCTATGAGTACTGATCAAAGCCAATCATCTCCAGATCCTGTAAATAGCGATCCAAAAGTGAGACCCTCAGAGCTCTCCAGGACCCCAGTGGCTGTGACCTCGTGTCCCCCTGAGCTGAGACACCTCTCAGGGTAAACTGACAGATTGTCCATCAATGACTTCATGAGAGTCACTGACCACCCGTTGACAAATGCTGGCACATCAAAGCCAGCAATTCATGAAAGTCACAAAAAAGGAAATTTTAATCTTGGGTTACCCTGTGTGTGTGCAGTCTGGTTCAGAACTCTTTGTCCGCCTGTCTGTAGGTGTGGTGGGATGGAACCTCCACCTGTGGGTGCCACCCTGCTGACCATGGTGACCGCTGCCATTCTCCAAGCTTTAACTGAGTCCCTGTTTTGATTGTAACAAAGCCCATTGAATTGCACTGTCTAATTGGCTGATGATTAAGTGCTGTATGAGAATTATACAGCCTAATCTTGTGATCCGTCTCAAAAATATTAACACATCCTAAACTGCTGCTAAACCAAAGCCCTGCCACAAAACTTTCTTCTCACAAGTCCTCAACTTTTGAGACCTACTATTTGCTACTTGTTATCCAGCTCTTAGAGTCAAGTTTAAATTGCTTTTTATATATATAATGGGCGGTTTTACAGCAGATTAAGCATTTAATTTACCTGTCATCGTTATCTTAATGGAATACTCACACTCTTGATGGGCTCCTGCTGTGAGTAGCTCTTGGGTGGTGGAGCCAGGGGGGATGGCACCGGCATGCCAAGGAGGGGATGAGGGCCAGTGACTGCTGAGGTGGCTGGAGCTGCTTTTTTGCTGTTGGAAAAGATTGCTCTTTTCCTGTGGACTGGATTATTTTTCCAGCAACCTGAGCCTTTTAAGTAACAGCCTTTCCAATTGTGTATCTGAGCACTGGAGGTGTGTGGCATCGGGGCTTAAATCGTGTTATCAATACAGGAAGGTGGTGGGGAACAAAACCCTTCATGGGGCAGCCCGTCAAGGTTGGCAATGACACCATTTAAAAGTCTAGTGCTGGATTAAGAAAGCAACTGAGTTAATGGGAAGTTTATTTAAACTGCACCAGTGAGCTGAGAGAACGGGAGCAGGCCAATTAGCTCCAGAAATACATCTGTGTGATGTTTCCATCAGCTAAGGAAGGAGAAGATAGAAGCATTATGTCGCCACCCTGACCTTCCCTGTCAAAAGAATAGTTATTTTCTTAGGGTAACAACCAGCAGCTGCTAATTAACCCTTTCTGGTGCCCACACAGTCTATTTGCTCCTGCCTTCCACAGACATGTCGTACCCCTGCCTGGATGGGTCTTCACCCTTCCTCCTTGTTCACCCCTGACCCAGAGCCAGCACACCACGTGCTAGCTCCTGTGAGAGGTAGTGGCATCTCCTGACCATTGTTGTCACCTTCTGGCCCACCACTCCCTGGGACCCCCCTCTGCAGGGCCTTGCCGTAGAAACACAGGAAATGGGTGAAAAGAGCAGGAAAAAGAAGAGACAGCCCCTGCGGGACTGTCAGCTGGCCTTGCTGCAGCTGAGCCGGGGAAAGTGACAGACGGACAGACAGACCTGGTCTTTCAGCCCTGACTCCCCGAGGAGGTGGGCACTGCAGAAGGACCAGTTACCCCCTTGCCCTGGGAAGTCCTGGCTGGCCCCAGGTGCTGGGCATCAGTCACTGAGGGGCTGCCCCTCTCCTAGAGCTGGGCTTTAGAGCGTTGCTCTGTTCTTTTAGGATCTTAGCCCCAAATGGGCAGCACCTGCAGGATATTAGTGCTGGTAGAAGGTGGAATAAATTGCGGGGGGGGAGGTAGATTGGGGGCTGTGCTGGAGTAAAACCCAGCTATGGAAGTGAAGAAGGGAAAGTCGTGGAGCCTTCTCAAAACTTCTGGAGGGTGAGTGCTGTGTATACATTTTTTTCTTTCTTTCTGAAGGATGAGTGCTGTATGTTATGGTTTGGGTTTTGTGTTTTTTTTTTTTTTTCTTTGTGCTGGACTGGTCTGTGGGCTCAGGAAGATTCTAAATAGTGAATTATATTCAAGCTGCCTTCTCTTTGCTTAGAGGAATCCTTTGTCAATATGCATGAATGAGAGGTGCAAGTAAAGTGAAAGCTATCAGCTTTTATTAAAAAAAAAAGGATAGGATTGAGGCTGTGTTTTAGAATATAGCTGTATTATATAAACATGTGAGGGATGTGTGTGCTGGCTGGAACATTGTTCATTTTGCTGGAAAGGTTATAAAATGCTGTTCTATTCCTCTCCTGGTTTAACCCAGTGGTATTCAGGGAGATGTATTGATTTGAATTTCGGTGATACATAGTCCGGGAATCACAGACGCATGTGCTATAATCTCAATTTAGTTATTACCGTGAATGTGTCGTAAAGGATAAATAACAGGCGCCGAGCAGATGTGTTTGGAATTGACTTAGAATTGGGTGCAACAAGTGCTCCTCCAGCCTTTTATCCACAGTTTCTGATGGATCTCGGTGCAAAGCAGAGCAGTGCCGAAATTAAAATATCGGACACGAACCGATTTTCTGCTTGTACTTTCATTGCCTCAAATGATTATTTTTTTTCTCTCCTTGATATTGATACAAGCAAAAGCCAGGGAAGCCTCCTGAATTGCCGCGGGGCGGGGATGAAGCTGAGACTTGCGGGGGGTTCCCGCTTTCCCTGGGTGGGGTGTGTGGTCACTTTGTAACCCACCCGGGTTCAAAGAACAATCTTCCACTGTCAGAATAGATAAAACACGGGAAGAAAAGAATATTAGCCCTGAAAGAGGGCTATTTATTAGTTACTGCAGGCGCCGAGGCAGATGCTTGTTTGTAACAGGAGTGTTTACAATCCCTGATTTGCCGCCGGGTAAACCTCTCCGCTTTGATGGGAGGTGTTTATGGTCCTTTTCCTCCTCACAATGGCAACAAACAGAGGAAGGTTTCTGCTCTACCCTCCTGTCTGAGTGCGCGTCCCACTCCAACCGGTATTTGCAACCTCTCTGCTGCGAAGATGTTTTGGTTTTGCTTTTGCTTTCCTCAGCGGAGTCTAATCCTCCCACTTGACTTTTTGAAATGCCACGAATCTCAACGATTGAAGAGAAAGCAGCTCAAGGTGCAGGGATAGCTCCTGAGGGCTGCGCTTTGCTGGAGCGGGGAGGGGATGGTCGCACTGGGTGCGTTTAAAACTGTCCTGGGCAGGGCTGGACCACCCGGCTGCTCCCAGCTTCTGCTGCTCTGGGTGCTCGGAGGGATGCAGCGCCCATTCACCGCCCCCCCCCCCCCCCCCCCCCCCCCCCCACACTCCCCCCCCCCCCCCATGCAAATGACTATTCGGCAACCGCCGGCTTCGGGAATGTAGCTATAAAAATAATAACAAAAGCAAATACAATAGAAAGTGTCAGGCACTGACTCTTCAGTGAGTTGGCTCCCAAGCGAGCAGCCTGGTTTCCAACTGGGAGAGTCGACTTACGGCTGGAGAGCTCGCCGTGGCGCTTTGAAGGCAGCTTTAACGAGCTGATTCTTCTCCCCAAACTTCTTTGGAAGTTTGCTTCCCTTGCTCTTGGTTAGTTCTGCGGGTTATCCGCCTCTGGCCGGCGGTGAGGGAGGGCTCCGGGGAGAAGAGTCCTTCCTTGGCTCCTCGGAGGGGTCAGGGGGTGAAAGTTCCAAGTTGGAGAAGGTTGAGCGCGGTCTGTTTTTTTTGTCTAATTCGGAAGCCCTACGAGGCTGGCAGCCAAGTGTTCCCGGCCAGGCTGGTCTCTGCGTGAGCCGCTGGACGAGGAGGGGATGAGAGTTGCTGGCTAAACTCGTTGCTTTCAGTTAGTTTCTGCATAAACTTTTGTTTGTTTGCCTACAGAGGCTGCGTTGTTTTTTACAAAGCCCAAGAGGTGTTTGGAAACCCTCAAGCGTGCTTTGAGAGCAGGGAACCTTCTCTTGCCCTTGGATGTAGGGAGCGTGTTCTCTGATGCTGCTTCATAGTTATCTCTGGGTTTCTGGCACCTGCTGGGAGAGGTGCTGAGTAAGTTTAGTCCAACATCACCTACAAGATTTCTCTTTAAAGCGTTAACAAAAGTCATCTCTGCTTTCCTCTGCAGTGAGCCACCAAGTGTGGCTTAAATGTCTGTGTGGATTCATAATACACATATTGTGCGAATTAAAATTACGGCCCCAGAGCTTTTCAGGCCCTTGGGAATTTCAATATCAATATTTAGCAAGTATTTATCCACACAGAGATAAATCAGGAGCCGATTCCTACCACACAGCATGCCTTTGCACGTGCTGTTATTTTATGTCAGTTATTGAGCATCATTTTGAATATAAGAAAAACTCCTTTTGGGAAACCTGGGCTTGCTTTGTTTTATGGCAAATAGTTCACCTTGATACTCACCAGAAGCAAAGCAAGCAGGCTTCCAAAGGAGGAAAACAGGAGGATTTTTACCATTAGATTTCCTTCTGGACTCCATGTACTGGTAAATGAGGGAGGGAGAAGAGAGGCCAAAGCCCGCAGCTAGTGGCCAGTGTCTGAAGCGTTTGAGGAGCAGCACGAGCATGTCCTGAGCCTCAGCAGAGCTCTGCCCACGGGTCTCCCTCATCCACTGTGAAAGCAGCACTTTTAATAAGGCACAATGAACTGATAAAGGGCTCTGAAATGCAGTGGTGTGGTTTTGTTTTTCTTTAAATTGATGTGAAAATCTGGTCTGTTTAAAACTACCAAACTCTATCTACAGAAAGTCTTGACAACTTTTTAATGACATCCTTAATCTAATAATGGCAGCAACAAAGCAAATAAGAGAACTTCTTATTGTTTTCAACAGCACAAATCTAATATATTGGAAATTAAAGTTTGAGCTTAATGACGAAAAGTAATTTAGATGTAAACAGTTGGTCTGAGTCAGAAGCCTGGGGATTTCACCAGCCCATCGTACATCACGGCGACTGCTTTTAAAACCGAGCGAGCTGTCTAAAAGCTTTACAGCAGCTCCCGAAATGACCCAGGTGATCTGCTCCAGGCTGGGAGAGCAGCCGGCAGCCCTCCTCCAGGCACCCCCCTCTGCCTCCCAGCCCTGGGCTGCCACCTGATAAACTCCCCAGCCTACCTGGCTTCATTAGCATCATTAACGGGAAACAGGGAGAGGTGTCGATGTTCAGGACAAAACAGAGAATGTGCTGCTGCGTTTATGGATCCCTTTTGTTCTCCAATGGCCCGTCGAGAGATCGTATTGGCGATTGAGGCGGCAGCAGCTCCGCTTTGTCTGCCCAGGGAGGCCTCCTGGAGAGTAGAGCTGATTGAAGAGGGTTATGGAGGGAAGCCTGGTTTGTTGTCTTAGGGTCTTTTTTTTTCTACACAGTAATTAAACGATAGCAAGGTGAAAAGGTCAGTGTTCTGTGCTTAATTGCTGTGGGCTTGTTCAGAGCTGGTCTGGGCTCCGGCTCCCTGCTCCTGAGCTCCTGCGTGTCTGCTGCATCCCGAAGGTACCACACAAGCAGCAACGCTCTTGGGTGTCCTGCAGCTTCCAGGTCCTCTGCTTTGGAATAGCACCCGAGTCCGTCTTGGGATGCTGGTCTTGTGTGAGCGTGACAGGCACCCGTGGTGGAAAATACTCCTGCGAGCCTTCAAATTCACATGGGCTTCCCAAATTCCCTGCCTAGAAGTGCTGGAGGAGACCTGCTCTATGGCCAGCAACCTGGCCAAGGTTATTCAGGAGCTCTTTGCTACCCCTTCTGTCAGTCCAGCAGTCTTTCATTTTCCTCTGTGCGTCTCATTAGTTTGGAACGGGAAGTTTAGAGCAAATTATGTGCTAATTATAGCACTGCTTAGCATCTACATCTTCAGACGGTCGCGCTCAGGAATAAGACTGTCAAAATCATGTTAACAAATGAGAACGTGTCACAGGAAAAGAGCTCTTCCTTGTACATGCTTTGTGAGATGTATATCTTCTAAGTCATTATTTTGGCTAAGAATATGACTCCTTAATACTTTACCCTAAGGAAAAATATGTAAAGATTTATAGCGGAAGTCAATAACAAAAATCTGGATGCCAGGGTGAGATGCATGGTTTCATTAAGGGCAATTCACTGCTGCATGAATAGGCACCATAAAGCCCCTTTAAAGAATGGCTTTGGGAGGAAAGGTATGAAAACATTCTGTTAATAGTTACATGGGTCAAGATGAGCTCATGGTCAAGAATATATTATTTTTCTGGTTACATATGGTTGTAATTATGAGGTCAAGGGAGACTGGTTCCTGGCATGATGAGATTTCCCCCACCCCCCCCTTTGGTATAAAGATTGTTTTCCTCTCATCTCTACAATTGGTTTTAAATGACAAGGGAATCAAGTGAAGAGAAATGGATCTGCAGGAAAATATTAAGCTATCTTCAGAACAATTTACGTTCTTCTTGTTGGAATACTTAGACACTGCCAGGAAATGCAAAATTAAATGAGATGCTTAGTATTGCTCATGCTCTGTGGTGTTAATAACGGCTTCTGGTTATGTCTGGTGACCCTCCCCGCAGAGAGAGCCCCAGGGCAGATACTGGAGCTGGGCAACTGGACTTGTGGCTGGATCCCAACTGGCTCTGCTCCTGTGCTTGGGTCTGTTCTGTGGGTAAAAGCTGCTTTTGGATAATGGTTGTGCTGGTTAGGTGGAAGTTCAGTAGGACAAGAAATGGCCTCAAGCTGTACCAAGAGAGGTTTAGGATGGAGCTGAGGAACAATTTGTTGCCCTTTGGGGTTGTCCAGGCGTGTGCCAGGCTGCCCAGGGCAGGGCTGGAGTCCCCCTGCTCCCTGGAGGGGTTTCCAAGGGGTGGAGATGTGGTGCTGAGGGACAGGGCTCAGTGGTGCCCTGGCAGGGATGGGGGAACAGTTGGACTCCATGATCTGAAAGGTCTCTGCCAACCCAAAAAATTCTATGATCCTCTTTACTGCTTGCATCTGCTTTCTCTCAGTCCAGACGGTGGTGATGCAGGTGAGACCTCCAGGTTCCTGCCTTGGGGCAAAGCTGGAAGGTGAGAAGCAGAAGGGAGGTTGGGGAAAGCAGCAGCAGCTCACCCATGTATTGATCCCAAGTAAATGGCTGAGCCTCTGTCTGGTCTGGAGAACAAGGTGTGACTTTCGTGCGGGTGCAATACATCACACATGAAGAAAATCAAATTACCTGCTCATGCAGGACACACTGAAGTGATTCCTTCACTTGTATCACTGTTCTACACTCAAAACCTGGAAACTGTCATGCAAACCAGTTCTACAAATAACTTCAGCCGTGAACAGTGGCACTCGAGGGAAAAGGAGCCCTGTTGCACAATAATTCCTAACTGGGAGAGCTGCTGTAGGTTCAGACACCAGCATTTCCCACCATGAGAACATGGCAAGGTGGAGCTCTTTACCTCTTAAACCTTGTAGTGGGGAGGTTGGTTGAGTGTAATCACAGACAGATGGGAAAAATGTGGATGTTTTGGGCCATCCAGCCTCAACTTATTTATAAAGCATGTTCTGAGCTGGATTGTGGGCTCTTGAGAATGAAGACTTTAATTTTAATGGGTTCTGATCCCTGTCTGGGGCACTACAACAAAAAAAAGTAATAAAAAAAACTTCAATGGTGACACTAGGGTGGACATCTCAACTTCTGTAGCCTTAAAGTTATGAATTAATATGAAGATGGAAGTTTGCCAGTTATCTTAAGTTTTAATGGGCTTTACTTTTTTTAAATGAGATGTGTGTGTATAATTCCTTCTTTTTCAAACTGAGCACTTGGCCAAGAATGGGTCAGATCTTCCAAATTCCTGTCCATGTTAATGAGAGAGAATTGCATAAGCTCTACATAATGAGCACAGAAAATAAACCTGAAGTCATCTGGTCCAGCCCTGAGGCAGGCTCAGCCAGAACAGAGCTATTGTGGAGTGATGGCTTTTTAAAGATCTCCAGATATGGCACAAAATCCTTCAGTCCTCCGGGTCCCTGCAGCTCATGGCAGTTGGTTTTAGAGGGCTTTGGAAAGGCACATCTGTGATTGAACAGTTTCATGTACTTTGGGGTCAGTTTTGTGTAAATGTTGATATATTTTTATGCCAAAGCAATAATTTACACATTATCTGTATTTTCTATAAACTTATGCTGACATAATTTGAGGAGCCATGAATTCCCACCACAGTCTCAGGAAGTGGAAGGTTTCAATTTCCATTTTTGTGTTTATGGATTGGTATATGGCTTTCCAGGGGACTGTTTTTATGTAAGTAGAATAAATAGGTACAAATGAGAGCTCTAAATACTTGAAAGACTAAAATCTTGCTTTTCTAAGAGTAGTTTCTTGCTCTGTAAATGCGTTTTTGGTATGTACACCGAAAATCCCTGTGGACTCTCATCGCGTGGCAGGCAGCTCCGCTTGCACAGAGAAGGGTTAATACCCCAGAACATCCATTGCATAATGCAACTGGGAGCTCACTGAGGATATATGGGGTTGGTTGTGTGTGTGTTGGGTTTTTTTTCCTCCCAAGGTAAAGTGCTGCAAAAGGCTTTTATGACTCAATCCCTAGCTCAGCGATCTCATCGTGCACTTAATATTAGTTTACAAGCTGCAGGTAGTAAGTAAGTGCTGGAGGCAAAACAAACAGGCACTGCATTAGAGTGGGTGGGAGGGAACAGGAGCTGAGATATCCTCTGAAAGCCAGAAAGCTGCTCTAAAACCAGCACTGACTGGGCACAACCCCACACCTTCAGCCTTTAGAAGCTCAGAGAATGTTTTGGGTGGGAGGGAACATTTCAGGGTCTTTTGGTGCAACCCCCCTGCAGGGAGCAGGGACATCTGCAACTCGAGCAGGTTGCTCAGAGCCCCATCCAACCTCCCCTGCAATGGGGCCAGGGATGGGGCAGTGACCACCTCTCAGGGCAACCTGGGCCATCTGCTGATAAGTGGTGAAATTAATGACATTTCTCAGCAAAACTGTGTTTTCCCCTTCTCTATTAATTTAAAAGGGTGATTTCTATTAGTTTTCTTGCATCTGATGACAACAGAGAAACTTTTTCAAATCAATTCCACAGAATAATTGCAGCAATCCTTATTTATTTTGTAAGCCACGGCTTTGGCACACACAAAACTTTAGGTTTAATCCTCCCAATCTTTAAGGAGACCGGTAACGCTTGCTCTTGTTCAAATATCTTGCAACTGCCTGTTGAAAGGATGTTAAACCCGCACCCCACCCCTCCAAAGTGGTGCTGGTCTTTGGAGCTGTGGTGGGATGCTCCAGGGTGGCCCCCCCTTTCCCCTCTTACACCGGGAGTGGGTTGCTCAGCCTGCGGGATGCGGTGTCCATCAAGCTTATGGATACTCCATCTTGTGCCCCAAATCAGTAAGAGGTTGTTTGATGTAAAGTGAGCACCTGAGCATCTGCCTTGTCAGCCCTGAGGTGCCCTGTGAGTTTTGTCAGTCTGGTTGACTTGTTAAAACTTAGTTCATCGCATTGTTTTTCCTTATTTAGCTTGAGGCTGCAGGAATCTGCAACCACTGGGTGCAGAAAACCAAGGTGGTATTGTCTGGTTTTCCTCAGAGGTGTTAAAGTGCCTTTTAGACACTAAATAAATTCCTTCTTCTGACTGATGCCTGATACTGACCGCAGCTTGTACCTGTGCTGCTCAGCTCCCAAGCTTGAAATTCATAAAGAAATAGAACTTGTGTTTGAAATTATATACACACACAAATTTCTTGTAAGAGGGTGTGTCTTCAGGTTGTGATGGTTCCAGGGGCATCTGAGGGCTGTGACTGCAGCAGCTGGGGAGGAGAAAAAGTGGTGCTGGGACAGAGTGGGAACACCACCGCCTGTTCCTCAAAGGGCTTGTGGAGCCTGGGAGCAGAGATGCTCCAGGAGGGACACGGATGAACAGTGATGCTCTTCCTTCAGATGCATCATTGACCATAGATGTTTCTAATGCTCAGGAGTGCAGAGAAGTGGGGATCACGGCTCAGAGCCACGTTGTGTGGTGGCAGTGTCCTGGAGGCGTGCACGGAGCGGCAGTGGTCAGGTACCACTGGCTGGAGCCATCTCCATCTGCCTCACCAAACCTACGGAGAAGTTTAAAGCTCAGTCAAGCATACAAAATGTATGACAAAATGTACAAATTAAACCTTGGGAAAACCAATGTGTTTGGAGCTGTTTGCCTTATTCCACCGGCTTTGTTCACAGATGGCTTTATTTAGAGCTACAAGTGAGTGTAAAGTGATAAAAGAGAAACACTTGCTGGATAAATCACAGCACCAGAGCTGGAACCGTGTGAACTCTCCAATTAAACTTGACAACTCCTTAAAAAATTAAATCCCGCAGATGCAATATGACAATTCCCAAAGTGCAGAGGGAACATGGCATGTTAGCTTCAGCTGCTGCTTTGTAGGGCTGCCGGGTCGGTGTTGTGCTTCAGTTGTAGAAGGTGGAGAAAACTCAGTCAACACACTAGATCCCAGTGACACAAACAGGCTTTCACATATGGTGTCGAAGTAAAATAATTTGGAACTTAAATGTTTACCAGTGGGCTTTATTCTCCTTCCACTTTCCTACTCAGTAAGGGTAGCACCACCAAGACTCAAAGAGCTTTACAGTAGCTGACAACTCTATTTTCTTTCTTTTTCCTTGAAATTTTCTGATAAAAATCCAGGAGACCTGTTCCTACCTGCTACTGGACAACTGGCACTGCTTTTTAAAGTACTCCTTAATTTACCTCAAGTGCTTAATTTAAACTTTCCAGTGGCTGTGGTTTTGCATTTGCCCCAGGTATCTGAGATGTTCAGCACTGTGATTAATTGGGCAGGCAGGATTTCTCGTATTTAGAGACACACTTGACAGTGGAAGTGAGAAATGAATTGCGCCAGAAGGGTTTGGTCTATTATTATTAACAGAGCAGATGAGGTGGATCATGAAAACAACCTGCAAATTTATAAGAGTCAATCTCTCACCTCTTGTTTAGCAGGAGCTGTGACTATTGAAATTGAACCCCTGAGGTGCGGTGCCCTGAAGGCTCCTCTGGGCATTGGAGCTTTGCTGGGAGGTTGGGTGCGCAGACCTGGTGGTGGTGGGATCTCAGTGGTGGGTACCCTACAGCCACCTCTCCCTGTGCAGGTCGTATACAAGCCAGCTGTTGTGGCTGCAGTCAGATCTTCTGTCCTGCAGCTGGGTTCCAGCCCTTTCTCATGCCAAGGTGCAGAATGATGGGGAGAGAGAGGATGGTTTCCTACAAGGAAACATGGAATTGCAGAATTCCAGCGTGGTGGGGTTGGAAGGTCCCTCTGGAGCTCATCTGGTGCCATCCCCCTGCTCCAGCAGGGTCACCCAGAGCAGGGGGCCCAGCAGTGCAGGGTCCGGGCGCCTTTGGAATCTCTCCAGAGAAGGAGACTCCCCAGGCTCTCTGGGCAGCCTGGGCCAGGCTCCAACCCCCTCCCACTGACGAAGTTTCTCCTCCTGCTCCCAGGGAACCTCCTGGGTTCCGGTAGGTGCCCAGTGCCCCTTGTCCTGGCGCTGGGCACCCCTGAGCAGAGTCTGGCCCCAGCCTCTTGCCCCCCCGGGGGCCCTTGAGCTCTTGCTCAGCCTTGCTCAGCTCCCCTCTGGGGCTGCTCTTCTGCAGCTGAACAGCCCCAGGGCTCTCAGCCTTTCCTGGCCACACAGATGCTCCAGGCCCTCAGCAGTTTCCCAGCCTCTGCTTTGCCCCCTTCTCTCCAGTAGTTCCTTGTCTCTCTGGAACTGGGTGCCCAGAAGCAGCCCTGAGCTGTGTTAAACTCTCACCTCACCCAGCACTGCATCTCTTGTGCCTGTTGGTGCTCATCTCCACAAGCACTGTTCTCTTGCTGACATGGAGATGAGTGATGCTAATTTTATTTCCCTTGTACCTTTTTCCCATTATTTTTTTTCTATGTATAAAACACCTCTGATTATAACATTTATGTGAGGAACTCACTTCTGCGGTGCTTGTCAGAGTGCTTCAGCACTATTTCTGTAGGAAAGCTTTTTTTATCCTATGTAATACTTGCATGTATATAAAAATAACTAGTCCCGTTCTCCCCCACCCCATGCCTGGAGGTTTTGCTCAATAGGAAAAGTTGGAGAGATGAAACAAAATATTAAAAAAAAAAAGGGGGGGGGCATGTTTTCCTGTTGTTTAAACATTACTAATGGGAGGGAATTTGAATCTTCTATTAGAGCTGTTTCAGGTATCTGAAGGAGAGCACATTGTGCAGGAGTCAATGTACTTTTGTGCTGAAAAGCAAAGTGACACCAAAGACAGGAAAAGTGACTATAGTCCAAGTCTGGTTTATTTTCATGGTCAAGCTACTTCATCTGTGAGTCAAGTATGACAATAAATCACCCCTAAATCATGTATTCAACAGGCAAAAGCATCTCACTTTTCTTTTCTTGTTTTGTCTTCTCTTCTACATCCACTGGCTCTGACTTAAATCTAAACATCTTCCAGTTGTTCCGAGAAGGGTGTGAGGTCTGTTACAAATGCAGAGGAGTTGAGCAAGCAGCACTGAAATCTGTGTTCAGATGAACATTCAATTTACAGTAGCAACTGGTGTGAAATACCTGGAGTCCAAAGGACTTTTCCTCCCCTCACCCCCTGTATCTTTATTTTAGATCTCATTTGGGTTAAATGCTAAAGATGTACTTGGCTCCTGAAAGTCAAGCATAGCAACTGTGTGACAGAATGTGACATAAAATAATAATTATGGTTTTGCATACTGCTGCAAGCGCAGAAATAGTCGCTGAATGCATATCACACCCTGCCCTTCGTTTTATGAAACAGCCACTGCTCCATAAAGTAAATATGTGTAACTTGGAGAGTATTAGCTTGTTCATCCATCTCCTTATTACAATTTAATTGATGAAGCAATGTTTTACATATCTTAGATTTAATGACTTTAGTAGTAATCAGGGTAATTTGCGTATTTGGCATAGAGAGCCGAAGCTGGAGAACTTTTAAGGTACCCTGGGTTAAAAAGACAAACAAGCAACAAACCTGCATATTCCAAGTGTTTCTGGGCCCTCCTTTTGCAGCTGACTGTCTCCCAGTGGTCGTTTGGGTTGTGGCGAAAAGGAGCCAGATGTTATTGACGTTGAGCAGAGATCAAACTCACAACATGACCCACTTTCTGTGGGTCTGAAGGCCGGGCATTAGGGCAGGGCTTCGGCTGGTTTTAACTCTTGCAATGCACTAATTAATCCTCTTTCTGGGAGCATGGGGAGGGAGGAAACACCAGGGCTGCTGTCGTGCTTCTTGAAACTTAACATCCCATGCCAGAGCAGACCTGTCATTCGTGTTGACTTCAGTGATGGGACATTTATCCTCTGGCCAGAGGTTGTTTGTTGTAACCAACACTGTGCCTTCAAATGGGGCTGGGAAATGATAAATTGTACTAATATGAGGTGGTTATGACATCTAAAAAAGTGTTCTGCAGTTTTTCATGGTTATTAAATAACTGCAGGGGCTGTACTGTTAAATTATTTATATATCAGCACTTGCCAACTATTTGAAATAACAAGAATCAGAGTTGTTCTCATGGGAATGAGGCATGTATGTTATGGGCAGAGCTTGACATTGTTACGAAAGTGTCCAGAAGTTGGCTTTATTCCCTCCCCTATAGTGAGATTTATGAGGAGGGGGGGAAAGCCTCTGCTATAAAATTTATTAAATGATTAAAAGCAGTAGCAGGACAGGGAGGTGACACAGCAGAAGTGCATGGTGACATTGGCTTCCTGGGGAGATGAGCTGCAGCCACCTGGCATCAGGAGGCAGTGAGCAGCCCCAGGCTCACTGGGGCTGGTGACATGGACTCCACCACCACTTCCCTCTTCTACCTCCTGCAAAGAGGTGAGGGGGGTCCCACTGAGCTCCAGCAGCGGAAGCTGGAGATCATTAAAAAGGGATTACAAAAAATGGAGGGGAACAGAGATGCTAGGCAGGTATTGGGCTTTGCTGGGGAAGCTCCTGAGAAGTTGGTGATTTAACTAGTTTCTTTCAAACACTTTCTGAACTTGCTGATAGGCTTTTAGGCTTTGAGTTCCGGGTAGGGGGCTGTCCCCAGGATGCTGCTGCAGCAGTCACGGCTGCTTAGCAGATCCTGAGCTCTACCTCTGGCAACAGCTGGCTTTCCTCACAGGTGGTTGCGTGTGTCCATACCTTATGTTCCTCAAGGATACTGCTCAACGCTTACGTGACAAATGTCATTGTACCTTGCTTCAAACTTTTAAATCTACACATGAGGTTCCACACGAATGTTGCTCTAAACCCTCCTTGCGTCCTCCTGCGGCAGGCTGAAGAGCTCGCTGACGCTCTGCAGCTCTGCAACGTTTTCATGTCTGCACCCGCAGTGATTAATTGCTGTAACCTACACTTTTAAAATGCAAAGGCAATTAAATAAATCTTTTTATGTACACTCCTTTCCATAAGAATCGATAGATGTTAAAGTGTCTCTAAAGCCGTATTTATCCGGCATTAAATCAGCGGTAATTGTAAAAACATTTCCACAACACCTGTGAGCCAAATGCTGTTGCCTGTTGTGATCCTTTTCAGTCCTTGTTAGGGTGCAAGGCTCTCGTTGGGACGTAGTTCTCATTTTCTTGATCTTTATGGTCTAGATAGAGTAGTTGTGTGTAACCATTAGCCAAGGGACTAGGGGAGAGAGGAAAGCCTGAAAAGAGGCTTTTCTCACTGCAGTTTTAAAGCCTCATGAAACATTAATTTGTTTGGATAGCTCATCTAAGTTTTGAGCCCCACTTCTAGATTCTTTTTTTTATTACCAGTCTATGTGAAGTGTGAGGACTGACAGCTTTCCTTGAACTGGAGAGTCCTGAGGTCCAGTGGCTTCTCTGAAACCACCTGTACCTTGTACTTCACAACCCATGAGGACAGTGAGGCCAAGAAGCAGCCTAAGAAACTCATTCTCGTGCCCTCAGAGCAGGAGGGTGGGTACATCTCCTATTATACCCTTCAACAGTGCACAACAATGGCCCAGAGATGCTGCAAAGGGTGAAATGTCTGTGCCTGAGCTCTTTGTGCTGAAGCAGCTGCCTTAGAAATACACAGACCTGTTTCTTTCCCTGAAGAAGCACCTAGGGAAAAGCCTCAGTTGACATGATGGTTTTCTAGAATACCTTCAGCTCTTTTGCAGAGGAGAGAGTGTGTGTTGGCTCTGGCAGAGTTAATGGCTGTTGGAAGAGAAGAAACTTTTTGGGTAGTTACAGCTGACAGCTCCCATACAGCTGGCTTGGGACACAGGGCACATGGGCGAGGAGATTTACATTAGAAATGAGGCAGAAGTTCTTCCCTCTGAGGGTGGTGAGACCCTGGCACAGGTTGCCTGGGGAAGCTGTGGTTGCTCCATCCCTGGATGTGTTCAAGACCAGGTTGGACAGGGCTTTGAGCAACCTGCTCTAGTGGGAGGTGTGGAGAACTAGGTGTTTTTTTAAGGTCCCTTCCAATTTGAACCATGCTATGATTCTGTGAATATTATGAATAGTGAGTGAAAGGTGCCACTCAATAATTATTTCGAGTATGGTTGTTTGAGCAGCACCCCAGCATTGCTCTGGCAAGTGGTGGGACTGCAGGACAGGCTGCCGCTTCCCAAACTTATCTACTGGGCCAGGCAGGTGAGCAAAATCAGAGTGTGGGGAGGCATCCCAGCATCAGACAGCAAGGATTTTTTTTTTTGGTGATTGATTCCTTGAAGTTGGTAGCTGTTAGGATGTAAAGGACAGTATATGGCAACATCAGTTGTGCCACAGGAGGCTTAGGTTGGAGCTGAGGAACAATTTCTTGCCGCCTCTTTGGGGTTGTCCAGGCCTGTGCCAGGCTGCCCAGGGCAGGGCTGGAGTCCCCCTGCTCCCTAGAGGGGTTTCCAAGGCGTGGAGATGTGGTGCTGAGGGACAGGGCTCAGTGGGGCCCTGGCAGGGGTGGGGGAACAGTTGGACTCAATCTGAAAGGTCTCTTCCAATCTGTGATTATCTGTCTCTGCTCATTCACCATCTCTGACATCAAGCCACCAAAGCTGTTGAAGGTGGTATTGCTCTCAATACAGAAATCCTTCATGTTGCTGGAGGGATTAATATACAGTCAGCTGTTAAAAGGTCAAAACATCTGGTGGAGCTTTTGCTTCACAACTGTTATTTGCACTTTAACTATGAAAAGGTCTCTTCTCCTTGTCCATTGCTGATGAAGGTAGTGGAGGATGAGGTGAGGCTCAGCGAGGGCTCGAGGATCTGCTGTTTCCAGCAAGGAGAAAGAGATGGTTTATTTTTTGCCATTGTCATCTTGGGGAAAGCAGCACAAGAAGTAACAAGTCCTCCTTTGCTTTCCTTCCCCTCCCCTTTCTTTGGAGCAAGAGTTGGCGTTTCAGAAACAAGCAGAACAGCATTGAACAGCTTGCCAGGCTTTGCTGATGCCTCCCTATTGCTGTTCCTGGGGAACCAGCGGGTGTTTCCAAACCAATTGATTAACTCCTGGCCTCCTTCTGGCATTGAGTGTTGGCCTGACCCATCTCTGGCTTTCTAGAGTCCCCTTTCTCTACCCCTGGATCAGAGAGATATTTGTGTCTCAGTCCTTTTTGACCTTCTTTGTCCTCTGGCATCACTCATTTACTTCGTGACTCCCTTCGGATGAATGACATTAGACTCCAAAAGGTGCTTCGTGTGTTTCAAATCTTTATTTGCCAAATTTGGGCTGGGGGCTGAACCTCTGCAGTTAAAATTAACCACATCTGGTCATGATCCACTATTCTTCTATGAAGGGTTACCTTAAAAGAAAAAAAAAAGAAAATGTAGAGATTTTGACCCTCTCTGGGCTGTTATCCAGGAAACAGTGGAGCTATATTTTGGTTTATCTTCACCTTCTAATATGTTCCTAGTTGCCAGGTAAGGCACTTCAGGCACCAGAAGTACAACAGCCGCAGCAGCCTGGAGCTTAGGCTGAGCTCCTGTGGCACACTGCTCGGCTGTGAGGTTTGCTCACCCCACCCCCAGCCCCCAACTCCTGCCAAGAGGTAACAAATACTGCTATCGAATATCACACTGATTTTTAGAAAAAAAAATAAATATTCTTGGATAAAAAATACATAGCACTAGTCTTAGCAATGATTGACTTCTTCATGTGACACCTACGAATTGAAGCATTAAAGACTTTATGAAGATGAGACGCAAATAAGGGCTTTTAGGAGAAAATTGATGGGTTTATTTTATACGTGGCTTTCAAATACAGATTCATTGATGTCTTCCTGCCTGCCTGCTCCCTGTGAGCACTTGGAGGCAGGAGGTTTGAGCTGCCGCTGGGCTCCAGAGCAGAGGCTGGTGTTTAAAAATTGATGTACCTATCTTTATATGGAGATAGAGCCAATGCCCTCATTCCTGTCACTTTTGAAGTTGTTGCGTTTACATCTTTCCTGATGATCTGATAAAGGCAAGGAGGAGGTTTAGTGAATGAATTACATAAAAAAATCTCTAAAACTTGCGTGGGCTCACTCATCAAATGCTTCATTTCTTTACTAGCAGAAACACAAAGTGCTTTTGCTAGTAAAAAAGTAAAGAACTCTAATCCAGCTCAGCCAGAAGGTCCAAGTGGCCTTCTTATTAAGCAATTAATGAGAAAATACTTTCTGCTTAATAATTTACTCAATTTATCCTGAACAAATTATATCAGTGGAACTTAAATACCCCTTTGAAGGTAGTCACTGCTAAAAGTTACCCACCCCCTTACCTACAAGTCACTGTGCATCTGGCAGATGGGGAGTTGGCCTGGTTACTGAAGTGTACTTGGTGATTTTTATTCTCATTACTTCAAAGCAAACTATCTGGGTTGGAGGGGAAAGCTATCATGTTGCTTTGCTAAATAATTTCTTTTTTTTTCTTTATAAAATTGTCTGATATGCTTGTATCTCCGGCCTTTAAATCCTTCCAGGGTGGGCTTTGAATTCTTGAGCTTATTGGAAATCAGACTGGCTTCTGTTGGAAGGGACCTTAAATATCATCGAGTTGAAACCTCCCACTAGAGCAGGTTGCTCAAAGCCCCATCCAACCTGGTCTTGAACACACGCAGGGATGGAGCATCCACAGCTTCCCTGGGCAACCTGGGCCAGGCTCGCACCACCTTCAGAGGGAAGAACTTCTTCCTCATTTCTCATCTAAATGCGGTTAACAAGCTGGACCCAACCAAGAGCGTAAGTTTGGAATCTCTCCAGACAAGGAGACTCCCCAGGCTCTCTGGGCAGCTTGGGCCAGGCTCCAACCCCCTTCCACCAAAGAAGTTTCTCCTCCTGCTCCCAGGGAACCTCCTGGGTTCCAGTTGGTGCCCAATGCCCCTTGTCCTGGTGCTGGGCACCCCTGAGCAGAGTCTGGCCCCAGCCTCTTGCCCCTCACAGCACCATACCCAATACCTCCTGAGCACTGGCACCAGCCTTCCAACAGCTCCCATGTCTTCTGCTGTGTCACACTTCCTACAGAAATAAACCCAGCTCCTTACTCTTTGCTGTCCTGTCTGAGCACTTGTGAGACCAGAACTTGATCCTTTAGGTTTCAGCAGTTTTTGATGCCTGGAGCAATGTTCTTCGCATGGACAATAAGGAAAGATTTCACTGTGACAGTCCAGCCAGGAGGTGAGAGCTGCCTACCAAGAGGAGATAGGGTCTCACACGTAGGTCTCTATTTTCACTACTTTTTGAATGATGCAGCTTATTAAAAGGCTCATTTCAGTAATTTTGATTTTCCTTCACAGGTTAAAAAAAAATTACCTGTTATAAGAAAAAAAAAATAAATTAGTGGAGATCATTGAAACTTTTGGAAAAGTTCTATTTAGCCTGTAGACTCTTGTCTGTGCTAATGGTCATATTATATCATCTTTTTTTCTAACAATTTATGTAAATGTGACAAGATTCAAATTGTTGCCTTACAGTGGCAGTATAATTTGACTATATTTCCCTGATTGCAAGTTATTCTAGACTCTTTTGGAGCATTTTTGTTTGATCTCTTGAATGATAATTACTATCACTTCTTCATAAGTTGTCCATCGTTCCCATGTGTTTCTTCAAACCTGTTTGAGGCTGCAGAAGGAAAAGTCTTTTCCCTCCAAAGCTGGTGTTGAGTACAAGCCTTATTTAGGTGACTGAAGCCAAGACACTTTCTGAGTCATAGAATCACAGAATGGTTTGGATTGGAAGGGATCTTAAAGATCGAGTTCGTACCCTCTGCCATGGGCAAGGACACTGAACAAAAAGTATTTTTTCCTCTGTAAACCAATTTTGAGAAATAAATAATACTTATCTATTACTATTTTTTTTTCCCCCCCTCTAAACAAACCTGCCAGCTTGCTGCTTTTAGGTGTGTTCTCCTTTACTGAAAGTTCTGGAGGATGCTCGGGCGATTCTGCTGATCTTCAACTCTCTTGTGAAAAGCTCACTGTGTTATGAAAGTGATGATGCAAGGTCATCTTCCTGACAGGGTAACGCAGAATGGAAGTATTCTGCATTTTACTGAAATTACATGTGACTCCTCAAAGCAGTATATGAAAGTCACTGCTCACAGTTGAAGAACTGGTTCTTCTTGGCTACTTTTGACCCCCAGTTGGGAGGCTAAACTTGTGGAACTGGCTATGTCTCTGGCCTGAGGCCCCACTGTTTGCTGGGAGGTGTCCTTGTCCCGCTCACCCCGAGCACTTCCCCTTTGCCCCAGGATGATCAGCAGTCATTAGCAGGTTCCCGCAGGATTGGGGTGCAGGTGTCCTGGGCTGTGTCACTGACCTTGACTAGCCCTGCTCAACTTCTGTAGAAACTGAAAACAGAATATATATTGGGTTTGTTGTTTTTTTTTTGCTTGGTTTCATTTGATTGGGCTTTTATGTTCGGTTGGTTGATTTTCTTTTTTTCCTTCCCCTGAAGTGCTCTGGAGATAACTTTAATGTGCACAAAATGTTCCTGGGTTCTCAGAAAAACAAACCCACTGAGGTGCCTTCTCTCTCTTTTCCCCCCATGGTAGGGATATTGCAGATGAATGAAGCAGAGTCACACCCACCCATGCTCCTCTCCAGCCGGTGTTATTGCCCCCGGCCCTCACCTCCCCATCCCGGTTGTCTCTTCCAGGATCTTGCATTTCTGATCATTTAAGGAACCTCCTCAATCTCAGCCTGAACATGTCCTTGTCTGCCTAGGGCCATCGTGCTTGTGCCACCTGTAAGTCCTCACTTCTTTTCCCCAGGGTTACCTCTGCTGCATCCTGAGAGCAAATCCCTCCTCTCCTCCACCCCTCACCATTTGTTGGCTGGTCTACAGAGAGAGATGTTTTTCTTCCTTGTGTCCCAGCCATCCGAGCCACCCCATCCCTGCAGTCAGGGGTTTTGCACCATATGAAGTCAGGGATCCTGCACTTTGGATGAACATTTCTACAGGTCCTATCTTAATGGCCCTGAGAGGTTTCCAACATCCCAGCAGTGCAGGGCTCCCTGGCATTGGGGAGCACACAAGGAGTGTGATGCTTTTTTTGCAGATACACGTTAGTCACTGAGCAAACCCCAGCATGGATTGGGAGAAAACCAAAGCAGGTTTGCACTTGCCTGTATAAACACTCATCACTTACAAATGTTGTTCTTCAGCTGCAGGGGAGGGACCTGAAAAACAAAACAAGACAAAACAAAACAGCCAGGAAGACAAAGCAATAAATCAGAAAATAATCAGGATTAATTTACTTGTCTTATTTTTAGATTTTATTTTTTAGTTTTTTAATGTTTTTCTTAATCTTGCTTTCAATAAGAAGAACTAATTCTAGTGGTATATTATTTTTGCTGTTCAAAATCCAGGCTTAGGGGACACAGCAGGGAGAAAGTCATTCATAGGGTTATATTTTTAAGATATCCCTAGCTGCTGTTAACAATCAAGCCAAATTATAGCCTGAGCCACCTGAAGGAGTATTCTGTGGACATGAGTTTCTCTGCTCCCTATGCATTTTTTGGGCTTTATTTTAAACACTGAGAGCAAACTAGTAACAAGCCAATGCTGTTTTTTTCCTGTAAATCTCTGCTCTACATGAGCCATTCTTGTTTTCGATCTACTTTTTCTGAACATTTTACATAAAAAAAATCTTCTTTATTTTTACTTCTCATATCCACACAACTGTTTTTGTAGGGCAGCATTTAAACCTTGGACGTGAATCATGTAAATCAGCTTGCACAGTTGTACTCCAGCCCTTCTACTTGTGTGCAATAGCACAGCAGAACAGACTGTCTTCAGCCAAAAATACTATTCAAAACTTTCATATATTTCAATGCGCTTATTTTTCTAATTTAGGATGCTTTTTTTTTTGTAGCCAAGGATATAACTCATTTTAGCATGGATCTTTGCTTGATCTATTTCCTGGCCAGTTTAAGTCAGTAACTCTTACTGAAATCCATCAGTAGTCACTTGGCTTTTGAAAAATATATATGTTGCAAAAGTGCATTTTCATGTCTGTGCCAGAGTTCACTGGCAGCCTTCGTGATTATTCACCATGAAGTACTAAACATTAAGATCATACTTATGGGAAGCCACCTCTAAAGTCTGAAGGCTGAGAGCAGGACAGAGCTGTGATAGTGGAAAGGCTGGGAATAAACTCGCTGGACACTGGGTTTATTGCATCTGTTTCAGACACTGACCACAAGTAAGGGACACAGCAATTTCTTCTCAGAGACATTTGGGTTCTTCCCTAATTAAAGTAATGGAATGGTATTTAATTGCAGGACTTCTACTGAGCCTTTGTTACACCTCATTAACAGATTTATTTGGATTATCACCTATTGTTTCCACCTATGACCCTGTGTATAGTGGGGGGAGCCCCAGTTCCTCAATTTACAGTGGTGCACACCAAGAAGCTGCTGAGCAAATCCAGTAGCTTGGTAGCAAATGCCAAGTGTAGATGACATTTTCATTAATATCAACAATGAATATAATGAATGTATAGTGATATATTCATTATATAACCTGCCACATGCGTAACATCCTTAGGCTTTTCACCTTTTCCATTTATCTGAGCTGTATTCAGTAATTCTACAGGTGTCTGTCTTTATAAACACTAGTCTGAGTTTTACATATACATGTTAGTTTGAATTTTACATTCAAATATACAGATTAAAGCATACAGACATCTTCACCTTTGGCTGTGTGCCAAGAGAAAGGGTCGATTTTTCCCTCCTTAAAGGACTGGTGCAAATATGCTCTCAGGTTTCCATGCTGCAGAAGTGTCTCTCTTGTAGAAACAGCCTCAGACATTCTGGAAATACCTCTCTGGGGGTTGGAAGTAGATGATCTTTATGGTTCCTTCTAACCCAAACCACTTGGTGATTTTTTTTTTTTTTTTCACATAGTCAGTTCAAATTCTTTGCAGGAAGCTTGAGGATGGACAGTTCTAGGTCTCTATATCATTAGTTGATTGGCTGCTCTTCCTGTAACTTCTGCAACTGAGGAGCCTGGAGCATCTCTGTGCTGAGGACAGGATGAGACCTCCTGGGGCTGTTCAGCTGGAGAAGAGCAGCCCCAGAGGGGAGCTGAGCAAGGCTGAGCAAGAGCTCAAGGGCCCCCAGGGGGCAAGAGGCTGGGGCCAGACTCTGCTCAGGGGTGCCCAGCACTAGGACAAGGGCACCGGGCACCAACTGGAACCCAGGAGGTTCCCTGGGAGCAGGAGGAGAAACTTCTTTGTTGGGAGGGGGTTGGAGCCTGGCCCAGGCTGCCCAGAGAGCTTGGGGAGTCTCCTTGTCTGGAGAGATTCCAAAGGCACCTGGACCCTGCGCTGCTGGGCCCCCTGCTCTGGGTGACCCTGCTGGAGCAGGGGGGTGGCACCAGATGAGCTCCAGAGGGACCTCCCAACCCCCACCAGGCTGGAATTCTGTCACTGTGGCTCGTTTGCTACCCAGGACCCCAGGTTCAAGTTTTTGGATTGTTATCTTTCAGATCCTCCCCCTCTGCTGGTGGAGCACTTCTTTAGCGAAGATGAATCCAAAGCACTAGAGATTGTGCTCAGATGACCCTTTCTGTGGTTTGCTTGTGTGTGTGTATGTTTGGTTGAGAAATAAAGTTGTTATTTGATTTCCCTCCCATTATGAAACCTCAGCATAGAACTTTCCTCATCAGTGCCTCAGCCTCACCAGTGCTGAAACCAGAGTTCCTGGGAGAAACCACGGTGTGGGAGCTAGATAGCGACCTACGTTTGTAAATTGGAGGGTGTACTGCCAAACTGTCCCTGTCTCTTTGGTATGAAAAGCACTCAGAAATCTCTATATTTAAGATAAAAGCTAAATATCTGTGTATACACGCATGTCTATACATATGTCTACATACCTGTGTGAAAATAGGTATATCAAAGTTAAAAAAACTATTGCAAATGGATAATGTATCTGCTCTCTCTAGCAGACTTTATTCATTCTGATCCTTTAAGTCTTGTTCCGATTAGAGTTCGTAATGCAGGGAGGAAAGACAAATGTCGTAGAAGTGTAACCGCGCTCAGGGTGTTAGCGATCAAAGCGCTCTCTTGAAAAGTCTGTTGTCAAATTTTGATGCTTTGTCAGTCCTGAAGTCAAAACAAAATATTGATGATTTTTTGAGATATGAACAAAATCATCCAGATCTAGAAGGCAGAAACACCGCAGCTGCTTATTAGGAGGTTTTTCCCCTGAAAATATGTATTTTAACTGTCTATCTAGTGTTCATTACTGCAGGGAAAATGGGATCTGCACATATTGAATTGCCTCTGGCTAGCAAATGTATTTCTGGGGTACATAATATTTTAAGCAGGTAGCACGGAACAAGTTGTAGACAGATTGACTTGCAGACTAATTGAGTATTCACCATGTACTTCCAGCAAAATAATTTTAAAGGAAAAGTCATTTGTCAGTCACTAACAAGCAGAGAGATAAATTTAAAGAAATTATGTCTATAGCGAAAAAGAGGTTTACAGTGGGATTTCTAATAAAAAATCAAATCTATCTTGTTAAAAAGATCTCGAGTCCACACACCTGCTTGCTCAAAAATCCATCAATTGAGTGTGTTTTTAATAAGGCTGTGGATTTGATGACTAAGAACTGCAGTTTGCAAAGAGTTTTAGTTTCAGCTGACCCAGACTCTGCATCTGAATTTGGTCCAGGTAAGCATTTTGTCTCATTTTGCCATCCGCAGAGTGGAGTTGGTGAAAAATGCTTTTTTTTTCTGTCAGGGGCTTTAGGATTTTCCAAAGAAAAGTGTTAACAAATACCCCCATGTTTGAGGGCTGAGCCTTAAATAATACCTCCTTTCATACTTTGCAAGAACCTCCTCTGAAATCTATCGCCCCACTCCGAGCTATGGAGACTAATCTTGCTGTAGTGTGCAGTCCTTCCCAAAGTGCAAATCTTCTCCCAATGTTACAAATCTTTTTTTTTTTTTTTTTTACAGTGCTTCAGTCAGCAGGACTCTGTGCCAGGAATGCAGTTCTATGTCCTGGTAACTTCAGGAAAAACTCCAGTTTTTCCTCCTTGGGTGGTGAGCCTGACACATCAGGTCTGAATATCACTTGTAAGGTTGAAGAGTGACTCCAATAAATATGGGGGATATTTCTAAGCTGACAGAGAGCAGAAGATGAGGGAAGGGGGTGAATATCCACTATCTGCTCTCAGCTCTAGAGGTGCCTCTGCATTCTGATTTTTAAGCTCAGCTCACGGTTCTTCTCTTGAGTGATCATATAGAAGCGTCAAAAATTATTTTCTTAAGTGTTTAACATACAAAAAAGGTCTATTTTTTCATGGATGGTGGTGGTTTGCATGGTTATACGACTTCTCCAGGCTTGTATTTGTACGACTGACCACAGCATCCACTGCTGAGGGACTGGAGGTTGCAGGAGGGAAGCAGCTGATGTTGGAATGTCTTCTGCACTTAATCATGTGATATGTTCCAGCCACTGACCCCGTGCAGCAGGCTGTGGGCGTGCCCATTCTCAGGGTTTGCTGTATGAGGCAGAAGCTTGGTGTTGAAATGGTTTTCATTCACAAGCTCTCTGTAAGAAGCTTGGCTACATGGAGCAAAGCCTGGCTTATCTTGGTTTAAAACTGCTGGTGACCAGGTTTATTGCTACGACTTGTATGTGAGTGGTTATTTGACATAAGCTAAAGCAAGTCATCAATTGCTCCTTTCTGAATACGGGTGTGTTTGAGTGTCCAGGCAGGCATCCTGAGCGGCAGGAGTGTGATAGTTTTGTACTCTAGCAACCTTCTTGGATTCAACAAGGGGCTAAAATCCTGAAACAATGAAAACCTCTAGAACCACTGATGCTGAAAATCATAGAAACAGACATTGGTTTGAGTGGGAAGGGACCTTTCAAGGTCACCTAGTGCAACCCCCCTGCAGGGAGCAGGGACATCTGCAACTAGAGCAGGTTGCTCAGAGCCCCATCCAACCTCCCCTGCAATGGTTCCAGGGATGGGGCAGCCATCACCTCTCAGGGTAACCTGGGCCAGGCTCTCATCACCCTCAGCACCAACAATCTCTCCCTTCTCTCCAGTCTAGATCTCCCTCTCTTAGTTTAAACCCACCCCTTCTTGTCCTGCCCCAACAGACCCTGCTCCAAAGTCTGTCCCTGTGTTTCTGACAGGCCCCTGGAAGCCCTGAAAGGCCCCCAGAAAGTCTCTGTGGAGCCTTCTCTTCTCCAGGCATCAACTCTTCTCTTCCTCCTCTCCAATATTTGATATCCTGATATGTTTACAGTGAATTCTCCTTTATCACAAATCTAAAATGGAAGTCATTAGAGGATCGAGCTGCTGATGCACCTCCATGATTTGCTTCTTCCTTGAAGACAAGCTGATGTCCCCTCACATCTGTGCCAAGGGCAGCTCTGCCTCCTGAGAGCACTTGCTAGAGGTGCTAAGGCCCTGAAATAATAAGAGCATAACTTAGCAAGGTGGAGGTTATTGTGCTAGCCATAGACATGAACCCTTCAGAATACTTCAGGCTTGGAAAAAGTCATTATTGCTACCATCTGTTTTCCAGCTGCATGAAGGCAGTTGAAAAATGTGTATATTTCTGTTCATTTTAATAAAGATATATTAAAATACTCAGAGGAGAAATGCTTTTAACCTGAAGCAATGCAATAAGCTGTGCAGATAGTTTGTTTTCAGATTTAATTGATGTGGTTCAGTATTGGAATGGGTCAGCATTAAAGGCATCTAGAGTTATTAATATTTCTGGTAAATAAATAAGCTTTTCTGCTTTTATCCACACAGACACCTGAAATGAAGGCAATCTGTTCTCTAATGCTCTCTTCACCTGATCTGTTAGTGCTCTGCTAAGTACTGGTAGCATCAGAGCAGATAATGAACTCGGCTTCTCAGAGATAATACTATTTATCATATTGACAAACGCGCAGGCTTTATGAATAGGGTGGTTTTTGTATTACTGCACAACGGCAAAAACATCTTGAAGATCTTCTGAATTTTACGCCTGACACCAGAAATGGATGAGTACTGGGGCAAGGGGGGTGACAGGCTCATCAGTATTTCAAGAGAGTTAGAAAGGAAGGAAAACAGGAACAGGGAGACACAGTTGATATGTTTCCAATTGAGGAGCAACCGAAAGAGCAGCAGAAAAGACGTGGATGTTGCCTGAGCCACGCGTTCCGTTGGTTAGGGAATAGAAGAGAGGCATTTCCCCCTCCTGTCCAGATCCTTAAAGTCTGGCTGAGTTAGGGCTGGTGGAGGGTCTGTCACATGCCCTGGTCCTGGGAGAAGCTTGCTTGCTCTGTGGGGTGAATGTCTGGCTGTCCCCCTGGAGCAGCAGCCTGAGCCCAAGGGATGCTCGAGGAGCCCACACTGACCCTCACCTGCTGTTCTGCACCATTGGAGGGCCCATTACTGCTCTAAAGTCTGTCCCCATCTTTCTGACAGGCCCCTTGAAGTCCTGAAAGGCCCCCAGAAGGTCTCCAAGGAGCCTTCCCTTCTCCAGGCATCAATTCTTTTCTTCCCCTCCAACGTTTGCTTGACACCCACAGCTCCAACTCTCAGGGGCCAGTGAAAACCTGTTAGAGTATTATTGCATTTTATCTGAACCCTCAGCATGAGGCACCGGGCTGCCTGGGTGTCTAAACACCGCTGCGCTGCAGTGTCACTGAGGAGGTTTCTATAAGCCCTTAATAATAACCTTTCTTCTGACAGTAAACTCAACGGTTAAACCGAGGTTAATTGCAATTTAAATGCGTTATTGCCAGAGTAAATCTGGCTGTTCTGGAGGCGTTACCTTGCCAAGAGATTATTATCTTTTCTTTCCCTGGTGCCTCTAGTGTAGATAAGGAGATGTTTGTTGCCTCGTTGCCTTCTGAAAGATAGTATTGCTGACAACAAGTCAGTTGCGTAATGCTCCACCGAGCTCTTGATCAATAAAAGCCAACAAAGCCCATTTGAATTTTATGGAATTAATTTCCAACAGCTAATATTAACTGTGCTACCCGATCAGGTCCCCACTTGACTGTTCTGACTGCATCCAAGCTGCTTCTGTGGAAAACAATCTGCACAGCCACATGAAGTGTTTTTATTTTATTTATCTATCTGGCTTTATTGGTGAGAGAAACGTTTGTTTTCTTCTATATTGTTTGTTTTCCCCTGTGCAGTTACAGAACTTCTCCTGATCTCTTCATATGGTTTCTGCACAGATTCTCTTCATACTCCACAAAACAATGTGATCACTGCAGTGTTCCTTGGCAGGGCTGTCCTGTTACTGTTGAAAACCATCCTGAAGGTAGGCAATGAAGCCGTTTGCTCCAAGAAGCTGAGATTAGCTTTGGGTTGACACCAGTGATCCCTGGTCAACATGACAAACTTCTGGTGTTAGAAATGTAGTATCAGGTACTAGGAATCTGTGGCTTGCCTTTTTTCTTCTGGGATGGTTTGCAAGCTGCCAAGATCTCTCCAAACATCCCAGTTCTCCCGTTCCTGCTCCTGTGGGAGGACGAGATGCTCCAGCACCTTCTCTCCCTTCCTGTGCTCTTCCTTGGGATCCATGCTGCTGCTTGTCTGGCAGGCCAGCCTGGCAGAGAAAGGCACAGAGATTAGGAGCACACAGCACCTAATCCATTCTAATTATCTGTGTTTACCTCCCTGCACTTGCCCACAGCCTCCTAAAGAAGACTTTGGGAATGTTGATCTGGCTGCCACCTGTCACCCAAGTAACCTGCTGAGGGCCTGGGGCAGAACGGAGGACATGGCTGTGTGCTGGTCCCTCCAGAAATGGTTCTTCCAAAGCAAAAATAAATGGAAAGAAAAAGCACCAATTCTATATTGATTGCTTTCACTTTATTTATTGGATGTCCCTGCAATGAAAATATCATCAATCAAAGTGCTCACCTGAATATAGTATTGAGCTTAATTCCCGTATTTTTAGTTTTGCCTCATTGGAAGGCTTGCCGAGTAAGGTGGTACGTAGCATTACTGAAGAGTCTCACTCTAACTTTTATAGGAATAATAAAAATCACTGGATCAGATTCTTTATTACTACTTTTTTCTTTTTATAAAACACTCTTAGAATCATGGACTGCTTTGGTTTGGAAGGGACTTTAAAAATCATGTAGTTCCAAACCCCCTGCCGTGACCAGGGACATCTTCAACTAGAGCAGGTTGCTCAGAGCCCCCTTATCCTGTTATCAGATGCACTTGTAAAAATCCCCCCTCCGTCTTTCTGACAGGCCCCTGGAAGCCCTCAAAGGCCCCCAGAAGGTCTCCCTGGAGCCTTCTCTTCTGCAGGCTGCACAAGCCCGACTCTGCCAGCCTGGCCTCCCAGCAGAGGGTTCCAGCCCTCCCAGCATTGCTGGGGCTCCTCTGGCCCTTGGTGTCATTTGCAGACTCGCTGAGGGTGCCTCAATCCCACTGTCCATGTCACTGGCAAAGATGTCAAACAGCAGTGGTCCCAGTAGCGACCCCTGAGGAGCAATGTTCTTCCTGTGTAAGTTCATCAAAAGAAGGGAAATAACTTGTCACTTACCTTGTTAAATGATGGATTTTTAAAATGGATTGTGCCATTTGTTTGTGTTTTGAATATGTTGACACCAAAGATTAAAATCTTTCTGGAATCTGAGGGGGGGAGAAAATTCATTTTGAAATTCACCTGTCAAGCCTTCATACCTTGTGGGATCTTGAAGCTCCTGAAATTTTCATTTGATATTCACCTAAATCTCACCTGGCAGAGGCATGAGCAACCCCCACTGACTTCCAGAGGCATTTGGCCATCTCTCCTTCCGGATTTAAAGAGCTGTAGGGTTTTATCCAGGTATCCTGTGCCATGATCTTGATAGTTGAAAGGATGATGATAAACTCATGTTTCAGACAGGGTACATGTATGACCAGTTCTGGAATAGTAAAACATTTCTTGATGTCAATCCTGAATTAATGAAACTGAGAAGAGAAATGCAGCAAGATTTTTTTTTTTTTTAAAGCATGCTTTTTCTGTTTAGAAACCTTTGGCAAGGATCTCTTGCAAGAAGAGACTTCAGGCTGAGGGAGCGTAAAGTCAGCAAAACATGAAGTTGGCTGTACGGAAGAGAACCCTGTTCACACGTTCATAATAGAGTTTAGTAAATAAGATTACAGCCAAAAAATATCATTTGGGATCTGAATAAAAGTAAATAAATAAAGCACCGTTTATGCAGGAAGCTGATAACCTGCAGCAAATTTAATTGGCCAGTGAAAATAACGCGTCGAACATGTTGGATTTCTGTCTGTGGCAAAAAATGTGTCCCGTAGTGTTTGCAAGCCCCTGCTGATCCACGGTGTGTGGTCTATAAAATGCTGTGCGCAATCAGCATTTGTAGCAACTGTCCAAAACAGAGGAAAAATAGAATAATTCTAAGTAAAAAAACCAACCCAACCTTAAGTGCCACTAAAATTTTGAACAACCTTCATCAAAATGTCATTTTTTGTTAAAAATAATTTTCTGTAAAAGTGCAAGCCACTTCTGTTTTAGGTTGGACCTGCCTTTCATTTCTGTAAATCGTTCCCATTGATTTACCCTCGGTGCCTTTTGGAAAAGAGATTTTATTTCTTTTTTGTAGCTCTGTAACAGTGGCTGTGAGTAGTTGTAGCTGGGTTCAGTATTCTATACATATATTGCAGGGATTATATTGTGCTAAGGGTTAGCATGTATTTGCAAATAGATTTAAATGTCTCCTCTCATATATGCTTGTGATGAAAATATGAAATATGAAACAACTAAATTTCAGTTTTAAACTGGAATAATGAGAAGTAAGAAGTTTAGGTTTTCTCTGGCCATAAAAATCAGTTAGACCTTTTTTCTTTTTTTCCATCACCTTGCTTTGTTATTTATATTCGATTTTTTTTTAAGTAGTGCAACACCCTAAATTAAGAGCTGACAACTTAATTATATGTGATTGATATGCTTATTTTGAGTGAGTCATTCACAGAATGTAAACTGTAAATGCCTTTTTTTTTTTTTTGTTGCTGTTGTTTTTATATTTGCTACTTGCAAGTAGAGGCAGGGCAGGAATGTGCTCCGATTTCAGAGCATCTGGCAGCCTTCTGTGGTGAAAGAACATCAGATGGAGTCTTCCTGCAGCCAGGCCAAAGATGTCCCTGGCAAGTGGTGTATTGGAGACCCCTTCACCCAGCAGAGTCTGTGAACCTGGGTTACTCTGAGCATCAGGCTTCCTAGGAATGAAAGTAAACTGGCCTCAGAGGGCATGAGGAATTTGCTGCTTTCCCTGGGATCGTTAGCAAATGCAGACCAGAGCGGAAGGAGCTACACGGACATCGATCCCCTGGCAGGCTCTGGAGGCAGCTGGTTGCTTTCTGAGACACAAACCCAAACCAGCCACCAACCCACGACATTTCAGGGAAACTGCACAGCGAGTGCCAAGGGTACCCAGTAGATAAAAATCCCAGAAGTTATCAGCAAATTTCTTCCAACTTCAGTTTGCTGAGCTTCACTCAAACCCACTTAACTCCAAACTTCCCATAAATTCCTGTTGTCTACCCAGATTTAGTTAGAAGATCATAACTTTGGTTAGATGGTGCTTGTCAGCAGGAGGCAGATCTTTCCAGGAACATTTTTCTGTTGTCAGTGAGCAGTGACAGTAAAGACAATGTTTCTTCTGAAGGAGAAATGCCACTTCAGGGAAGGGCTGTAAGGTTGTTCTGTAACAAGCTGTATTATGCCTACGGAGCTTTTCGTAATCAAAGGATTACAGATTATTTTGGGTGGGAAGGGACTTTCCAAGGTCATCTGGTGCAACCTCCCTGCAGGGAGCAGGGACATCTGCAACTCGAGCAGGTTGCTCAGAGCCCCATCCAACCTCCCCTGCAATGGGGCCAGGGATGGAGCAGCCACCGCCTCTCGGGGCAACCTGGGCCAGGCTCTCACCACCCTCAGCATCAATAATTTCTCCCTTCTCTCCACTCTAAATCTCCCTCTTTATGTTTAAGCCCATCCCGCCTTGTCGTGTCCCAACAGGCCCTGCTCCAAAGTCTGTCCATGGGATGCAGCTTTAAATGTTTAACAGTTTGGAGGGGGGATGAAACTACTCAGTTGCTTTAAACTTCACTTATGTTTAAAGTTATTGGATGGAATGTCTGTAATGGTGCTGTGGCAGAGTTATGGGGATGGAGTTTGTTTTTAAAGTTGATTTGAATGCTCAGTCCACTCTGAAGGCATGTCACTCCTTATCCATCTGATGTTGCATGTGGGATAATGTTTGTGACACAGGCTTTTGCTTCTCCCAGGAGCAGAGCGGCTAACACTGAAATGTTAGGCATCGTTCCTTCTCATAAATGAAGTAGTCCATGAAAAATTAAATAACTGCTGCTAAATTGTCAAGACTTTCACGCTTTTGAAGGGCTTGGAACAAATATCGGTGCCCTGTTTGATCTTCCTCCTTGCCATGACAAGCACACGGGTGGAACATGTGCCTTTCTCAATAATTCAGGGCAGAATTACCGTGTTTCTCACGGAAGCCGTACCTCACCGCGTGGAGCTGCTGCGGCATAAAGGGCCACACAGCTTCTGAGACCAGTCCAGGTCTGTGGTTCCAGAAATGGGCTGTGCTGAGCAGACTCTTGCTGTAGGTGACAGCTTAAATCTGCTTTAAAATCTTGTATGAGACAGTTTTTGCACTAAGGAGTTTTTGAATAATATGGTTCTTCCAACAAAAACAGCTCAAGCTCTTGTTAAGAATAATAACTTTGACCAAAAATGCTCAGTTGTCAAATAGTATCTTGGATTTCTTTTTACAAGAACAGCTGCTTTTGTGGTGTGTTTTTTTTTCGTAAATACCACCACTCACCTACTAAATGAACCACTGCATGTCTAAAGTTAAGACTTCCCCACGTCACCCTGTTTTGACTAAAATCAGCAATAATCTTCTGCCTGCCTGTGGTTCTTGAGGTCTGGGAATCAGGAGTGGTACTTCAGTGTTTACAGTTCTCTTGCTCTTTGTAACAATGAATTCAGGCTTTTTTTTGGGGCGTGTCCTGCACTTGTCTGATGAAGACACGAGGGAAGGTGTCTGGTTCCTTACGCAACTCGACTGCCGAGTGTTTGCACTTTCAGTGGGACTGAGGCCAGCAAGGGAGGACCTTTCCCTTCGGCACTTTCTGTCGCTCAGCAAGTGAGAGTGAAACTTCTTCTCATTGTGACGCAATACAGGTTAAATTGTTCTACTACTAAGTAAACAGATATTTCTAGTTGATGAATTTTCATTCATCATATGACCAGATAGTCGATGATTCTTTGGAGTATGCTGGAATTTTAACCTAAATTCCTGTTCTTGCTCAGATCTCAGTTGTATGCTGAAACCAGAGCTGTTCTTACACGTGCTGCTTAAACGATCTGTGGAGACGAAACACGCCTTCTGTGTGTGTGCTGGTCTCTTCTCCCAAAGAACAAGTGACAGGACAAGAGGAACCAGACATAAGTTACTCCAAGGAAGGTTTAGGTTGGAGCTGAGGAGCAATTTCTTCTTCTCCAGGCCTGTGCCAGGCTGCCCAGGGCAGGGCTGGAGTCCCCCTGATCCCTGGAGGGGTTGCCAAGGGGTGGAGATGTGGTGCTGAGGGACAGGGCTCAGTGGTGGACTTTGTAAAGTTAGGTTAATGGTTGGACTTGATGTTGTTGGTCTTTTCCAACCTAAATGACTCTGTGATTCCATGTGGAATGGGAGGCTCAAAGCACAGGCTATGGCTGAAGTCTCATCAGCTCAATGTAAGAAAACACACAGCTTCAAGTATGTTCCTCTCTGATTAATTTTTTTCCCAAAAATTGATTTAATTATAAGTTTCAGGAGTAATTGGAACTGAATGAGGGGTAAAAGATAATATTTTCTTGAAGCAACACACAACTAAATGAATTAAAATGACTGTTTTAGGTTTCTGATTGGTTTAGGGTCGGCACTCTTCTCGTGCTACGTGTCTCTGCAAACGCGGCTCTAACAAAGCTCTGCAGAGAGATCTGGGTAACAGCTTTATCTGTTGCTGCTTCACATACTGAAAATAAACTTTGAAAAACATTTCCTTCCCAATACGACTTACATGACAGAGTGGAAATTTAAGGACTGCAGTTGTCTTCAAGTACATGTAAAAACATGAGAATAGGCAAATGTCTGTCAGGGAGGGGTGGAGGAGAACATAACCAGATAATAAGAGGGTTCTCTAAAAACTGAACCAAAACTGTGTAAGCGTTGGAAACTGTTGTTCTGAAAATGTTAGTGAAGTAGTGTGTCTGTTGAAATTATTTTCTCAAGCTAGTTTAGATTAAAATGTGGCTTTTTTTTGCCTTTGTCTTTAATAAATGCTAAGATCTAGTTTATGTAGAGTCATTACAGGAATACACGTATCATACGTAACCTGATGTGCTTTATCTTCTTCCCTAGGTGTCCCAGGATATTTTTTAATTGGGAAGAGCTTCAATATTCCTTTCCTGGCTTAATCATTGGCTTACCCTTGAGGATAACACGTGTGAGAAGTGACTCTACCGTTGCGTAAAGGATGAAACGTTCAATGGATGTCTTTCAATGCCTGGCTCTAAGGAGGCCTCCTGTTCTCAGGGGACATAGGGTGCTCCTCGTGGCCCCTCACTTCAGCCCCTTCAGCTCCTTCTGGGAGTGAGGGGCTCAAAACTGACCCCAGGATTTGAGGGGCAGCCTCCCCAGTGCCCAGTCCAGGGGGATGATCCCTGCCCTAGTCCTACTGGCCACAGTATTTCTAACTTAAGGAACACAGAGTGACCGTGCACGGACCCTTCCATGAATGTTGCTTGCACGGACAATGAGGAGAAAAAGGAGACAGCTGAGCTGGTCCTTCCCAGTCCACACAGGGTGCTGCTCTGTGCAGGTTACATGAGAACACCAAAGCTGCTACCAGAGGACCATTGTCTGATGGACTGGCCAAAGTTATTCTGGGAAGGCTACAGAATGGGAGGCATAACGGCAAAAACCATTCGGGCTTCTGGCAAAAGGAGAAAGATCAGCTCCTGGCTTCAGAGAGAGGATGTCCTCTGCTTCACTTCTTGGCTATCTGCAAGGAGACAACAGTCATCACATCTGGCATGCTGGTAAGGAGGCCTATTTTCCTTTCTTATAATTGAAGTGTTTCAGTAATGCAAAATCTCTGTGCAGCAGAAGAGCCCTGGTGGCTCCTTCAGGGCACACTTTTTTCCACCTGTGGGCTACTGGTGGGCAAACCTTTGGGGTTGTGCGGCTGCTGTAAACAGTCGCTGTGTTATCGAACTTCTCTGGGCTCTGCTGAGGGCAGCAGCTCTCTGGGAGCTCCAGCCCAGGCTTTGAGGTGGTGGTTTTGTAACGACTCCCGCTACGGAGCAGCGTTACGCTGTCAACAGAGGTGTCTTCCATACTGTGTCTCCTGGGCTTGCGAAGGGAGGTGCTCCACTCTTTGCTAGTCCACCAAAAATATACCCTGAGGAAAGGTGGTGCTGCTCCTTGGTAGCCGCACAGAATGAAGTTACCGGATAATGTGTGTCTCAAAAGAAACAGCCCCTTTGCTTGAGCAAAAATGGGATGGTGTGGTTCCATGGCAGGCCTTTCCTGGAGAAGAATGAAATTTATCCTTTAAGACCATTGCCTTTTGGATTATTTTTCTTACCTTTTACGAAAATGGGGAGGGAACAACTTGATTCGTAACAAAGCCGTAAAAAGGCAACAAATATACAGACAACTGGCAATACCTTCAGAGCGTGGATGAATGAAATCTTTAATTGATTTATTTTGAATTGTGAGAGGTTATTCCATGTTTTAATTAAAATACAGGTCTGACAGAAAACCCTGGACACAGGTTCTTTGGCTGTGCTCATATCCAAGCCCGGTAGGCTTGTGAGACCTTGTAACGAAGAGCAAGTTGTATGTTATATTTATTTTGAGGAAGGAAAATCTTGTGGCATTTTACATGGCATGTTTTACACTGTTGCATATTGAGGCAGGGGTTTGCAGCCTCTGCATCATACCAATGCGTGCAGTTCACTTTGGTTTTCCGTTGTTGAAATTTGTTTCCTGGCTTTGCAAGTTAAACCGCTTTGGTAGCACGATACATTTATTCCAGTGTCGAGTATATTTATTCCTGTGTCTAGTGTTCCTGTTTGGATGTTCTTCTCTGTCCCCCAAGGTTTTGTGTCCCATTTCATTGCTATCCTTCCCTTGACCACTGCTTGGTGCACCCTGGTACTTTACCTCTAGACGCTTTAATTAACGCGTTAACAGGGACTGTTTCATTTACGTAAGAGTGGTAAATTTGTCTGCCAGCTGAGTCCGTTCTTTCGTGAATACAGTCACACTTAAAATCTGCACATTTGACTATGATCCTGGGTTTGGTTTTGTTGCATCAACTTTACTCGACCCTCCATTTCAAGTAGCAGTGAATATTTGATGCCAACATAGAAGAATCTTGTTGTACTGTTTCTTGCCTTGCCCGTACCTGATGTGACGAGCTGCAGGCAGCTCTTGGGAAGCCTTCTGCATGGTCAGGAGCCAGGTCGGGGCCCACCACCTCCACCGGTTTCGTGCTCTCTCTTGCCACAAGCATTAATTCCTCTTCTCCGCCAGCGCGATCGCTTGTGGATGTCTCAGCGGTGTGGCACGTTCTGTTTCAATTTCACTAATAAACATCTCCAGTCTTGGTAGCAGTGCAGGAGGATTCCTGTACTTCTGGTACGTGGTAACCGCTGGGAATTATGTGAGTGACACATTATTACTTTTGTACCAGAGGTGTTGTTTCAAACAGCTAGGACTAATTACTAACAAATGATGAGAATTCGAACATCAATTACCAGCTTTTGCTCCGGGCAAACCCACTTTTCATAAGTCTTCCATGTTTTGTTTCCTGGAGGGGGTCAAACGCTTCTGGCACTTGTTGTCACTGCTCATTCTCCTGCCTTTCCATGTACCTGCTTGAGATACAATGGGGTCTAGGATTTCAATTAAGCGTTGAAGTTATGTCCCAGATTATTTAAAATAACAATGTTTGAAGTGGTTCTTGTTCGTCCGTCAGACGCAAACATTTCAACCTTGTGCGCAGACAGAACTAGAATGTCTCTGCCTATATACCAAAAAATTATATTGCTGCTCAAAGTTTCTCTGTGTCATCATTTGTGGTTTATTCTCGCCTAGAGTTAGCTCACCTGCACATTAGGGTTTACTATTTAGGCTGTAAGTTCATCTTTCTGTTGTGATGCTTTCCAAAAGCACTAGTCATGAAAGCCAGTAACTCTTTCTTGGACACAAACAGGTTTACGGAATGCTGAATTTGAATATCCCTTCTAATTTGGCTTCATAAATCTATGGAAAATGAAAGTTGCTGCTGGTTCTGTACTTGAAGACTTCCTTTCTTTGAATGTATAGGTAGGAAATGCGACGCACCCAGAGGTGATGCAGCAGTACTGAGGCTGCTGCTCTAGCACTGATTACTCTGCTGTGATGTGGGGTTTTATACTTTGAGAGACACCAAAAAATTGGAAAGACTTAAAAAAAAATATATATATGACAAAGAATGTTTCCAGGTCTGAAAAACATGTTTTTACGAGCCTAAAGATAGTGATGGAGAGTTGATAATTTCCTACCATCGCCTACACAGGACAGATTTCTGCTGGTATCTCATTTCTTTAACGAAAGGCACACCAGGAGTAGCAGCAGCAGCAAAGATGCCCCTGAAAAATTTTGAAAACGTTTGACATTTCCTATAGGAGTGACCTGCCTTGGAGCATCTTAGACAGTCAGACATGCAAGTTTTGTCTATTTCTTTTAAATCAAGATCTAATTTCTTTGTAGGCGAGACTGGTTTCCTGTGACTTTGCATTTCAAGATTGAATTCTCGGTGTCTAATAAAGGATAAGCTCACGTTGCGTTTTCGTCTCTCAAGTGGAGCACTAATAGAGTGTCTCTGGGTACTTAATTTCATAATGTTGGTAGGAACATATTATCATTTAGACCTTTGTCTTTGTGTCAGATCTGATTGAAATCAGTCAGCCAGTTTCAAATCTGCTTGTGGTAGACAGGCACACAAATGCAAACGTATCTGCTGACATATAAGCCTCATTTTCCTAAAAAAACCCAAAAACAACAGGGTAAAAAAAATATGCTAAAGCTTAAATGGGTTTATATTTGATGCAGATTTTTTTTTGCAGTGCTATGATCAGACATTTTATTGATATTTCAGTCTGGAAAAAAAAATAGTACTTTAATCTTAGGTAAGTCAGCAGAGATACTGACTTCTAGGGCAGTAGTGTCAGATTCAGTCTTTTAAAGCTCCTCTGACCTAGAATTTGGATTTGGTATTTAAAAATGTGCAAATGAGTCTGTCTCACTGGCAGGTGCTCTGGAGGTGATCTTGGAAGGTTTTTTGGAATATTTAAAAAAATATTATTTTTAATTGATGTTGAAAAGCTTCTCTTCAAAATTTCACCTTTTGAACAGATTGCTTTATACCACATTCAGCAGTAGTCTACATTGGAATAAAATTGGTTAAGATGATGTCTCTTGAATCCCTTGCCACGAAGGGTGTATTTCTGTGTGTACATCTACCCATGATGCAGGAGAAGTAAGCAGGGGCAAAGCACACTTTTTGATGAATTAAGCTTATTTTGTAATTCTACCATATTCCAGCAGATTGTGGTTCATTTCTCCTGGTTATTTCAATTTATCTGACGGGTACGGGATCTTTTTAAAAGGCCATGCTGAGGATGGAGTGTGACTCCTGCAAATACGGGCTCGCTTGAGATGGGCGAGATAAATCAGGTTCCGGAGTGGTTGGTTTGTGGCTCTGAGTGTTCCACTGTTGCATCTTCTCTCGTACAAATTCTTTCGTATTTGGAAGGATAATTGGTCTCTGACAACATGACTGTAAAATTCCAATTCCGTTCTGACCATAAGCGTGACCAAAGCTGACTTTTTTCATTGTTTTATTCATCTGTTTTTCCCGATAATGTCCTAACTCTGTTATTTATTATTGAAGCCAAACGGCGCAGGTGCGTTTTCATTTTACCAACCCTGAGAGACTGATTTCTCAGGAAAGTGATGAACCTGTCTGATGACTGGTTTATATCCACCACAGCCCCTCCTCGCAGATTCCGAAACCCCCGTCGTTAGTCGAAAGAAATGACTGATATGCAAATGCTGTTTCCTATAGACTCCAGCAGCGCCGTGATTCCAGCATCAATTACGGAAGCGCTATAGGGCATTTCTTTGTGCCATCGCTCAGAGATTTACAAAGTCACTCTCTGGAGGTTCTTGGGGTTTTTAATCTTAATACCTGGGGAGAGCACATGCAATCCGCACAGATTTCCGATCTGATATTTTATTAACGAGATTAAATGAGTAAGCTAAATTATACATGTAAATCAAATAGAGAACAGAGCAGGACAACATGAAGGCAGCTCATTAATCGGTTTATCAAGTTGGTTTATTTGATATCCTGTAATCAGTGGTCTTCATATCCTCCATCCAGTGTGCTGCATACCAAAAATAAAAATAATAATCCTCCCTCCCGCCTTTAAAAGCTCACTTCATATCATATCACTTCTCCTTTTGCTACAGGACAACAGATCTTGTGAATAAGCAAACAGCACTATGGAAATCTACTTGATTTGTAGGAAGCTTGATATTTTCCTGCAAAACTTTTTTTTTAAAGAAAGTAGATACTGGGAAGATAAAGCTGCTCTGCAACGGATAAACAATGGGTCAGAAAATCCGGTTCAGTGCAGTTACTGGTGGTGGCTGTCAGAAGGATATGATGCCCTGACCATGTGCCACGCCGTTGGGGGTCTGTCTTACATTGGTACTGGTCTGAATTTTAGAAATGCAGAAGGATGGTGACTCAGAGGACCCTTTCCAGGGTGTCTAGTATGACCTGCTGCTCAGAGCAGGGCCAGGTCCCGAGTCGGACCAGGTTGCTGAGGGTTACGGGCTTGCACTGTTTTCAGTGGCAAGTAAGAGTTCAGAGTAAGAGGTACCCAGGTTTTTCCAAGTTTCTGGGGGAAATAAGCACTGCTAAGCAGCTAGAGATGTTCCAGAAGGCATCAACAGCAATGATTGGTGGGGTATGAGTATAGATTGGAGTGCAGACTGGAGCATCTGTGTGGCCAGGAAAGGCTGAGAGCCCTGGGGCTGTTCAGCTGCAGAAGAGCAGCCCCAGAGGGGAGCTGAGCAAGGCTGAGCAAGAGCTCCAGGGCCCCCGGGGGGCAAGAGGCTGGGGCCAGACTCTGCTCAGGGGTGCCCAGTGCCAGGACAAGGGGCACCGGGCACCAACTGGAACCCAGGAGGTTTCCTGGAAGAGGGAGGAGGAACTTCTTTGGTGGGAGGGGGTTGGAGCCTGGCCCAGGCTGCCCAGAGAGCTTGGGGAGTCTCCTTGTCTGGAGAGATTCCAGAGGCACCTGGACCCTGCGCTGCTGGGCCCCCTGCTCTGGGTGACCCTGCTGGAGCAGGGAGGGGGCACCAGATGAGCTCCAGAGGGCCATTCCAACCCCCACCAGGTTGAAATTCTGTGATTGGAAGAATTTGCTTTGATTAGAGAATAATACTTTTAGAGGAACAATTTGAATGTGACAAGGTCTCCTGTTTCTAGACAACTTGTGTGTACTCTGTTGTGTGCTTTAAAAAGGAAAAAAACAAGAGATCTCATAATATTATACTGGAGATGACTTTGTTATAAAGGAAAGTGCATGAGTCATACTCTGGGACAGAAAAAAACCCAGGTCTTTTTTCTTTTGGTTTTATTTTGGTCATAAAAGAGGGGATGGGGTCCCCTTATTGTAATAATGAGGGTATGGTTGGTTATTGTAATACTGGCGGAGGTTTTTTTGCCCTGCCCTCAGGTTCACAACAGGGGTGTTGCTCATCAGGCCAGAAGGGGAGATTGTCCTGACTCTTCTGATCCCTCCTGCTCTGCACTCTCCATCCCTTCCTGCCGCCTGTGAGGCACGGGAATGTGCGACGCTCTCCTCTCAAGGCCGCAATGCTTGCGTGCGATGTCAGGGGTTATTTAGACCAAATGCTCCCTGATGAATAAATGAAATTCTAACACGGAAGAACGATCTGGGCTGCTGAGCATAGGCTCACAGATTGTCCATGCTCGTTAAGTCCTGACACGTAGCTCATCCTGCCTTGTCCAGGTTATAAACTCTGACTCGGATAGCGAGAGTTCCCCACACCAGCCGTTGTAAAATACAGAGGTCTTGGTGAGGAAATGTGGCTTAAAATCTGATAGCTTTGATTATGACCATTCCACACCTCTCCAGTCTGGAAAATACCAAAGGAATGACCACAAATTGTGTTATAAGTTTGAAATGCACCACTTGTATGATCCTTAGGCTCACAAAATGTCCTTATTTGCAGCAAAGATACTTGAAAAAATTGTTTGTGCGCTTCCTTAACACTGAAAAAGCTTTTTGTTTATAAACATCACACCACTAAAGTGTCTTGACTCGTCTGAAGCACGGAGAGCTGCAAATCATTGCACCACAAATCCCAGATTTTCTTCCTCTGCTCTACTTCCAGACCCAACAAGGAGGATAGATCCTCACTATGGAGCAGTAGCCACAAGTAGATGTTATTTCTGGTAAGGCAGGATGCTTGCATCTTGTCACTTACTGCCTTTTTTTTTTTTTTTTTAATTTATTTAAAACTACTCCTTTGCATAGCAAACTCTGCTCCTCACCCTTGTGAATCAGAGTTCTGAACAACTTCAAAAAATACCAACAAAGCCAGCAAACAACACTTTCCATGCGTGTTTGGGATCTGTGTCTTTGCAGAGTTCCTCAAGTCTGAAGCTTCTCGTGGATGTTTTCAAACTGCGCTCGCTTGTGTGCCTTAAAATAGGAAGAAGTGGGCTGGTGGCAAGTTGTCGGTGTTATCCGTGTATTTGGCATCAGTATTAGCGAGCTTCTGTCGTTTGGCAATTATTCCCAGAGTACACCATATGGTGAAGAAAATGTTTTCATTCACCCACATACGACCATAAAGTTTTTCCGATAGCCTGGTACTGTGCGCAGTCTTGTCCCGCGGAGGGTTGATGAAGACGACCGAGAACCTCAGGCTGCACGTGCTCTTCCCTCAAGCAGAAGGGTCTGGAGTTCAGGAGGAGTACCTTGCACAGGTGTAGCATTCCTGTGCTTCTCTTGGATTAAGAAAGCTGGTTTACGAGATGCTGGGTCAGCACTGCTCTTCCTGATGCCTCTCTAGATGCTAAAGAAGAAATTGTCCCACTTACTTTTTTTCTCCTGCGCTGTTGAGTCTTCCTGCTCGAATGATGGACGGGAGACAGAAATGGCTTCTGTCTGATGGCTTTTGGTGTGTACCACAGGCACGTGTAGCACGTCTGTCTTTCCGCTGCGGTGCAAGTCAAGTCTTCTCAGAGGCGAGAGGATCCAGAGAAGTGACGTTACGGACGCCTCATGTCTGAGAAGAGGTATAATTAGAGCTCGTGGTTTATAAATAGACGCCTATGGATTCACTCCTCCATGAAGAATTCTTTGTTAGGTGCATTTTCCAACGTGTAAGATGGGCTGAGCTTGTTGTGCAGTCTTGTTCTGTCAATTTGGAAACTCGGCTGAGGTGACGCCTCGTCTCTGGAATTGAGAGTCCACTCGGTCTGGCGCTGATAGAACGAGGGGCTTGCAGCTCGTAGGTGCGATGCGAGCTCAGGTCAGAGCACACCAGGCTTCTCCTGATTTTCGAAGCACGGGAATATAATTTTGTAGAGTATTTGACTGAGCCCTTCCCTACTTAGTCACCTAGTAGACTATGCAGAAAATGGAAAAATGCACTTTATGGAGATTTCAGCATTTGCTTCCAATCCTATTAGCAAAAAACTCCACCGTAGTGCCATGAATACTGAAGTTATCCATGAAAGAGATACTTATTTAAAAGTAAATGCCTGTTGATTTCAATATCTGACAAAATCACCATTTCCATTTTTCATGTATAAGACTTTTTTTTAAAAAAAAGTAGATGTTGGAAAGGAGGCATTCAAAAAGCTTTTATTTTAAAATGTGAAAGCACTGGGGCTGTGTTTTCTGACATTTATCCCTTCCTCAACTTATCTGCACCCCCCGCCCCTCCCTTTTCAAATTAAATTCTCAGGAAATGTGTTTTGCAAAACCTTTTGGCCCTATAACTGATGATCCAGTGGGACTGATAGAGATGAGCTCTTTTTTTATACAGCAGTTTTGCAGAAACATCAGAAATTACTCTTCGAAAGCTAAAGCTAACAAATTGTTTGGGTGCCTTGGGTTGGTTGTTCAGATTTTAGGCAACTTGGGACACTTTTAAGAGCGTTGAGCATTGGCTGGATGCTTCTTGGAAAGGTTTTAGTTCAGCATAGCGATAAAGTCCTGTCCTCATTGAGGGGACGTTTTCACTACAGAAAGGAAAAAGTAAAAAGTTGGATATATTAGTGAATATTACCTGAGAATGTTAATTACCTGAGAATTCCTAAATTGTGTTTTCTTTTTTTTCCTAAAGATCTGCAGTTGAAGAAAATAAAACCAAACTAGTTTGACCTCCAGGAAAACTTTATTCATTACTTCTAAGTTTCTGGAGGTTTCTGGTCATTGTAAAAGTGTTTCAAAGTTTCAAAATTCCCAAGTTTTTGCTAGTTTGCGCACAAAACATGACTCAAAATTCAGTGTTAGGGGTTTTTTGTTCGGGTTTTGTTTTGTTGTGTCCTCTCCTGGTTGGATGAGGTGACCTCCACATGTCCCTTTCTTCCTACTCCTGTTATTCTGTGATTCCCATCCTGTCATCTCCTGTGTCCTTCCCCCACCAATTTAAAACCTGTCATCTGTTTAGAAAGCAGAAACGAAGTTTTCATTATCAGGGACAGCGTCATGACAAAGCTCAGGCTGTGATGCAGATGCTCTGAAGGATGCCAACCAAAGTCATTGGGTAACCAGGTGGAAATACTCCAGCACTTTCAGAAACACCTCTTTCAAAAGCAAACAAACGTCTGTATGAAAATGGCCCATTTGATTCTCACAGAGCTCTGTAAAAAGGTTTTGATTAGAGCCATTAACAAAATTACAGGACTGAATCTATCCATCACCGCAGCACGATTGTTTTAGAAGGCGAGAGGTACCTTGAAAACGCTGCTGCTGCTGCCGTGGATGATGTTGGGAGCGGGAAATGTGACGCGCACTTTGCAGCCGGTGTTAAAAGCTGTAGGAATAGAGCCCGTTCCTTGCCCAGCTCTGACGCAGGGGCAATGGGCAGTTGGTAACCGCCATCCAAAGTACACAGAAAAACTGAGTAGAACTCGACATCACCAGGAATTTAGTGGAAGGTGACTAAAACTGAAGCGTTCACTGGGGAATATCAATGCAACAACCAGCCCTCGTGGCAGTGAGAACAATTTCCCTGAGCAAGCTACACCACTGAAGTCCTGCGCCTTGGTCTGGGTAGGACAGGACACGTGCCGTGGCGCTCTGCCCACTGCCTGCCAGCCACCCACTGGTGCGCTGGGTGCGTTGCCTGTGACCTCTTCCCATGTAGAATGCCAGCTGTGGGATGCAGATCACAATCATGGAATGATAGGGACTAGAAGGTCCCTTTGGAACTCCTCTGGTGCCACCCCCCTGCTCCAGCAGGGTCACCCAGAGCAGGGGGCCCAGCAGCGCAGGGTCCAGGTGCCTTTGGAATCTCTCCAGACAAGGGACTCCCCAAGCTCTCTGGGCAGCCTGGGCCAGCCTCCAACCTCCTCCCACCAAAGAACTTTCTCTCCCTGCTCCCAGGAAACCTCCTGGGTTCCAGGTGGTGCCCGGTGCCCCTTGTCCTGGTGCTGGGCACCCCTGAGCAGAGTCTGGCCCCAGCCTCTTGCCCCCCGGGGGCCCTTGAGCTCTTGCTCAGCCTTGCTCAGCTCCCCTCTGGGGCTGCTCTTCTGCAGCTGAACAGCCCCAGGGCTCTCAGCCTTTCCTGCCCACACAGATGCTCCAGGCCCCTAAAAGTACCAATTCTCTTGGAGTGTATTCCAGTTCTTCAACTTCCATATTTTGTCACTAGCAAGAAGGAACAGTTACAGGAGAATTAAACACACAGAAGGAAACGAAGCAAAAAGTCAAATGTGGAGCTTGTGAATCAGTCTTGAATATTTGTGCCAATATTTAAACCAGTACTTACAAACTACAAATAAATTTAGCTTTTCTGAATGGCTCTAAACAAAACTATGCAGTTGAACTGCAAGAAATATCCTCTGACCTTAGCAGGGCTGTGTGTGAATCTCCCAGCTCCACCAGCTGAAACCAAGACGCCACAAGAGCGAGATGCAGTTCAGAGCACACTGGCTTTTCTGAAAGATTTTGGTCTTCCATCCATGGAAATAATTTCTCTATGTGTGCACACATCTGCTGTGAGACTTTTTTTTTTTCCTTGTTGTTTGTTGTGGTTTTTTGTTTGTGGTTCCCCCCCAACCCCGCAAGCTTCCTGGGCTTGGGAGAAGGTGGGGAAGACTCAGATGAAAGGATTCAATCTGTAGAGCAGTGCTGATTGGCATAACTGCTATTGACTCCTGACCTGCTCTTCCTTCCGCTGATCTGCAAATAGCATGGAAGGCAGGGATATGAATCTAAAGAGACAAAACAAAATAAAAAGCTTCATTTTGGCTGTTGCTGAGATTTATACGATCTTTTGGAAAAATAGAGCGTTGCTGAGGAAATGCCTTTTGTCCTTATTCAAAGAGGAGAAAATTATTTGATTGTTTGCTTAAGGTCAAGTCAAAACAACATCATGTGACTCATTAAAGGTTATGGAGCTCTCCTTAAAATTAGATCTCGATTATATCCCATCTCTAGATGATCTGAATACTTATTGTACCAGAATGTTCAAAGGGCTTCTCACACGAGACAGCTGGGTGAAGTTTTCCACATATAAAATCCGATCCCCATGTGGTTACAAGTCTTCCTCCTCCTGACACCATCACAGTGTATCTGCACAAACTGCATCGCAGCTTGGAAAAGTATTCCCCCTGAAGTCCAAGAAATCACACCGAAGATCAGACACATTCATAAGTGTTCTGCCTCAAAAATTAATTGGTTTGGCAAATGGTGTCTGGCCAGCTGTAGGAGAAACATTTCGCATGTCAGTTACCGGAGGAACCATGGCTTGCTCTGGGCTGCAAGTCTGCACGACTAGAGACTCAGCTGATGGATCTGAATCCTCTTTTGTTGTTTTTTTTTTCCCCCCCTTTTTTTTTTTGTTTGTTTTTATAAAAATGGCATTATCTGATTTGGGTAGAGAACATGGGTGAGATGAAGAGAAGAAAGCCTTGAGAAATGGGTGGGATTTATGTTTTGGTTTAGTTTTTTTGAGTTCCCCTTCCCAAAAAATGTAACATGAAAAATAGTGGTGTGGTCTGCTTCAGGCACTAGTGGAAGGGTCTATTTTGGCAGCAGAGCAGAATTGTGCTGCTTATTAGTTTGACTAAGCCAGGCTGCTGAGATCAGAGGGAAGGCAATTATCAGTTGTTTTTGGAAATGAAAAAAACATCCAGGGGGTGTGTGGGGGGTAAGACTAAGCCTTTGAGACGCTCTTCTCAGAGCGCTGCGATAGAAGCCATGCAAAGGAGGTGGCTCTGGAACTGAATGTGACCTTAGAGGGAAGCAGTGTGGGGAAAAGTGATGGAAAGGTCTTCAGGACCTGGTGAAGTAGGACTGGTGCTGGTGTGTTTGTCACCTGTGTCTGGTACACATGAAGACGGCTTCTTGCTTTGCTCTCTGGTCTTGCTGTTGTTGTGACAAGAGCGTGTTGATGCATCAGTGCAGCGGGGTCAGCATTCGTGGTCAGGCTGACATGGGTGATTTTTTTCAGGCCGAGCTTCCCTTACACACATGATTTGAGAGAGCGTTCAGGGGTCTAGGTGCAGGATCTCAGCTTAGAAGGCAGATGATCTGAAAAAGATGCCAAGGTTTTTTGGTGGTCAGGGAAGTAGGATCCATTTCCTACCTAAAGAATTAGCGCAGCCCTGCTCACTTTGTCACCAGCTTTACAGACAGCGTGAGCTGCTGCAGCAGCCTGACAACAGCAGCCAGGGGACAGTTTGACACATCAACAGTGACAGAAGAGAAGCCCAACATACCTGAGTGCGTGAATGGGAAGGTACCGTCCGAGGATCCAAAGTTGAGCCATGTTCTATGTTGGGCTGCAAGATAAATCATGAGAGTCAGGGGGGACCTTACCATTCTCTATACATGAAGGGAAGGTGTAGGCAGGTGGGGGTCGGGCTCTTCTCCCAGGCAATTAGTGACAGGACGAGAGGGCCCGGCCTGAAGCTGCTCCAGGGGAGGTTTAGGTCGGATGTTAGGAAGCGCTTCCTCACGGAAAGGGGGATTAAACACTGGAATGGACTGCCCAGGGAGGTGGTGGAGTTGCCATCCCTGGAGGTGTTTAAGGAAAGATTGGATGTGGCACTTAATGACATGGTCTAGTTGATGTTGTGGTGTTGGGTCATAGGTTGGTCTTGATGATCTCAGAGGTCTGTTCCAGCCTCAAAGATTCTGTGATTCTATACCCAGCAACCCAGCTGTCAGGGAACGAATCAAAGAGGTTATGTAGTCTCCATCACTGGGGTTATTGAAAAGTCAACTAGACATGGTACTGGGCAACCAACTTTAGGTGACTCTATTTGAGCGGGATGATTGGACAAGGTGACCTCTGGAGGTCCCTGCTAACCTCAGCTGTAAGGTCATTCTGGAGAGTTGTGTAGAAGACAGAAAATGACTCTTGAAAATGAGATATTGCCATAGGTGAAATATCAGAGAAGAAATTAAGACCAAATTCATTGGGTTACTGAGGTGCTTCTGAAAACGTTCTGAGGATGCAGTGTTTGGAGAACCATTTTGACACTGCTGGCATCAGCATGTGATGTGTGATGATAAAAGTGATACACGAGAGCTACATGGACAGGATGTTTACAATTGTTTGGGATGGGGTGTTTTGTGGTTGCTAAGGTCCTACAGGAGATAATTATTCTTCTCTCTGACAGTGATGAGTCACTGGCCCAGATTGCCCAGGGAAGCTGTGGATGCTTCATCCCCAGGTGTGTTTGAGGTCAGGTTGGAGCAACCTGGTCTAGTGGGAGGCGTCTTTGCCCATGGCAGGGGGCCTGGAACTAGATGATCTTGAAGGTCCCTTCCAACCCAAACCATGCGATGATTCTGTAGATATAGAATGTGGGATGTGGGATGACAGTGTGAGATAAGGGATGACTCCACCTGCTATGAACAGCTCCCTGTTGGTGAAAGCAACCAAGACTTACACTTGGGTCTATCCTGATGGCCACTCCTTTGCAAACTGCTCAGCACTGCCTCGGGAATACTCCTGACACAACTCTTGGTGTTGGATGTTCTGCTTGCAGGACATTCCTGCTGCCGTGGTCCCAGCGGGCGGGTATCGCAGAGTGTGGCCGTTGTGTGTGCGCGAGGAAGGGGAGCCATCCCGCTGGCGAGTCGTATTTGGCCGTAGAAAAGACATTTCCACATTGTAGCAGCAACACTGGTGGCGAGGCTTCCCTGTCCCACCTTTGTGAGCCAATTTCTCTCTTTTTCCACCCCTTCCTCTTTCCTTACCCAGGAAACTCTCTAGCTTCAAGTGCTACAGAAGTAGAGGAAGAATTTCCTTCTGTGCGTGCTGGAATTTCTTGTGGAAAGCCCTAACGCAATGGGATGCTGTAAAGCAGGGTTAGGCTTACAGGAGAAGGATGCAGGTTTATGGGAAGAACAGGCACTGGGAGTAGCGTGATCGTTACGGATTTTTTTATTTGGAATATTCTACTCTCAAATCCTCCTGATGCAAATTGTATGTTGGGGGGTGGGGGAAACGGTGCGCCAAATAAACCCCTCCACGTACTCTGGCAGCTGATGAAAGGGGAAGTGCCGCCGGAAAATCAGCACACGTTGTACCGCGGGCTGGCAGCGTGGGGTGGCAGAGCCGCGGCGAGGGAACAATTACAACATTGTAGGGGCCAGATGTGCATGAATTAGTGCGGGAACGTTTCAAAAGTGCCCTCGGTGCCGCAGCCACAGTGCGATTCCTGTTGCGTAACGGCGCGTCGCTTATGCAACCCCTCTCCAACCTGTGTGAGGAGGCTCAGCCCGCTCCCGGCCCGGTGGGACCTCCTGTCCTGCGCTGGGAGGTTGGATGGGACAGCGGGTGTTGGGGTGAACAAGCCGAGCAAACTGAATTCTGCGCTCAGTGGCATTTGTCAGAGGCTGACAGCGCTTTGAGTGTGCCTTTGACACGCTGGAGAAGACCACGAGGGGAAAAAAGACTGTTAATTTTTGTGTGTCTGTAGGGAAAGAATCTGTCAACGGGGTTTTGGGTTTTTTTTGCTCTTTTTTTCCTGCTAATGGTGAATGTCTCTAGCTATCCTGGTAGAATAGTAGGAACTCCCTCGATATTGAAGTGGCTGATACTCTATTCCAGCAGGGCCTGGATCCGTTTCTTTGGAAATTTCAGCAGCTCCGATGGGAGGAAGAAGCCTCACCGCGGAGCTGTTGGTGCAATTTCCAGCCCTATCCACCACCACCACCCCCCCTCAGCCCAGTTTGACTTGCTGGCTTTTGGCAAAGTGGTAAATTTTTATTAAATCTGAAGGCAAGAGAGCATGGTACCAAGGAGCGATTCCTGATGAGATGTGGCACGCCAGGCCCGCACCTCCTGCCCGGACTGGGGTGGGGGGGAGCACACTGGGTGTGGGCACTGGGGGGAGAAGGTGTGGGGGGAACAGACTGAAAAACTGGGATGCTGAGGGATTGGGGGTGTGTGTGTGTGTCTGCCGGTGCTGGATGTGCACCCCGTGGGTACCGGGGGGTGTGTGTGGGGGGGATTGTGGTCTGAAAACCAGGATGCTGAGGGGCAGGA
>VWZK01003953.1:294190-390859 GCA_013396935.1 Baryphthengus martii | reverse complement strand
GGGTCGGTGGTTGTGGGGAGAAGGTTTGGGAGCCGCCCGGCCGGCCCCGCTACCGCCGCAGCATCCCCCGGGCTCCCCGCTCGCTCCCGGGGATGCGGCGGCGGCGTGGATCCCGCTGCGGCGCTTGGAAGTCGTTTCCTCGGCTTTTCCCTCTCTCTGTTTAGAAGTTTGGGGAATCATTTGCTGGGTGAAATGATGCAGTTCTGGCTGCCGGCGTCAGTTTGAGGGCTCTGCAGTCCCGAGCATCGCCGGGCTGAGGTTTACACCCTGGCAGAAGTGTTGGCGTTGTTATTTTATTTTGATTTTTTTTTTTTCCTCCGTATTTCTCACCGATTACCGTGGAAAGCCTTTACGCCATGAAATTACATGCTCAGCGTAGCTCTGTTATTGCTTCTTCTAGTGAACCCTCCCTATGCTTACGGTATCTCCTCTTCACTCCGGTTGACTGGAGCAGAATTTGTTTACCAGTCACCGTACACCATACTTAATCTACTTGAATCCTTCTTTCTGATTTGCACTCATTAATCCTCTGGCTTGATTTGATTATTTTTTATCCCCTCTCTCGATTCTAACTTTTTATTCGTGCGTTGTACTTTTGCCACAATTTTCGCTATAGTTCAAGAAAAACCCGTTTCCTCGTTATCTGGAATACGATTGCAGTTGGTTGAACCTCCTTGCTCATGATAAATCTCCGATTTAATTGGCAGTAGTTTTAAGCTATAAAGTATCTGGCGGTGTTAATTTCTGTTAAGATGTCACTCACCTCTCCAGATTACAAATTATTTTAGCCCTATGCATTTTTAATGACCCTACAATCCGCTGTAAAATACTGCATGAGGTATTTTCAGCAGGAATTTGGAATCGTTTTATAGCAAGTCAGCCTTCTCCTGGTGTAGTAGCTACTGAAAATACAGTAGATGTCTATGTAGGGCAGCTGACAAGTATTTTTTTATGTAGACTCTGTATTCTGAGAGATTCTGAAGTCCTCGTGCTTTCTGTCTGCAGAACTGGAGAATCAAAGGAAACTGAAAAAAAAAAAGTCTATTTTATTTGTACCATTTCAGACTTAAAGGTTGTAGAGTTTGAGGGTGGTTAAGAGAGATGCTCAGCCAGTACTAAACGCTATTAGGACATAAATGAATATGTGTTTAGAACCACCTTACTAAAAAAATAGTGGAATTACTCTCGAGGTCATCTCCTGGTGGGTTTCGGCTCGAATCCCTTCCGTTCTCCAGGCCTAAGATCGCGTTTGAAACTCAGTGTCTGTGCAGCTGGGTAGGTTACATAAATGAAATTAGAGCTCTAAGATTAAAACGTTGCTTTTGTCTCACACGGGAGGGAGGGGAGGAGGGAGAGTATCTGGTTTATAAAGAGATGCCACTGCAGGAAACACGAACATCGCTCCCGAACTCTGGAAAAAAAGCAATGAGGTGGTGAAATAACGTGCGTTACAGCTGGGGTTTCGTTCTTCTCCCTCTGCGATTAACTTCTGTCATTTCATCTGCCTTTTGTAGCCTCTCTTGCAAATCAGAGTTGATTTTGGTTTTGGCTGGTGTTACAAGTTGGAAGGGGAAACGTGGGATCGCTGTGAGAGCGAACGCTTCCAAAAGAGTATGCGGAGGACGGGTAGAGCTGTTTATCTTGAGGCTCTCGCTGCACACCGTCACTGCCCCTCCGGAATTTTTCCTCGCTGGATATTTATAACATAAATATATTTTGATATGCATTAAAATAATTCCTATCAGCATTCTAAGTGTTGGAAGCTGGCTGATTAATTTAAATACAAATTCCAGTCAGCTGGAGGAAGCAATTTGGGCATTAGAAAAGGAGTTTTTTTCCTTCTGGCTCTGTAGCCCTCTGAATGTAGTCCCCCTCGATCGCTGTACATTGCAGCATCCAAAGTTGGCTGGGCACGGTAGTTCCCAGCCTCTTAGGGCGAGGTGGCCGTCAGCTCCCTGCCGCTGGCACGTGTTGATTCACTTCCCAGCACCAGGCTTTGCCCGTTTTACCTTCTCCGGCAACGAAGGCTTCCAAACTTACCTCCTGACTTTGGGACAGGTGGCGCCGTGCTAAAGCACCCGCCGCTCCTTTTTTTACTCATTAACTCTAGAACATGGGAGTGATTCCCATGGCTTTGAGTCAGCATTTTATCAGCTGTGAGAGGTGAGGGTGATGGGTGTAAGGTGGAGGCATCCCCTAAGGAGAGGCTGTCACAGTTGGTGTCAGAGCCCTGGCTTGGCTCATGCCTGTGCTCTGGCTCCTGGGGCTGCGGAAATGCTTCTCGGGGCTTTCGCTTGGCTCTGCAGCTCCTCTACATGTCGAGCTGTGTTTCGAGTGGGAATAAATGGGGTTACCTGCGTTGAACTTTGGATAAACTTTTTACTTATTGGTCTTGTTTTGAGCTAAAATATCCAGGAAGCAAGTGCATGGCCTCTTTTGGTGAGTAAGGTGGCAGAGAGCACGACAAGTCCCAGCCTCGGTTCTCCCATTAAGTTTTCATTGTCTTTGCTAAAGATGAGGAGTAAAACCTCCTCTGACTGCTGAGGTTTTCCAGAAAAAAGCATCTGAGTGTTAACACGAAGTAAAATAAAAGTAGCACAGCTCCCTTGTTTTGCAATAGTTAACTCGTATGAACGTGTCGTGAATCAGTTTAGCAGCGTGCAATGTTTTTCTGGCGCTGTAGAAGCAAAGCTGTGAGCGTCACTCCCTGCCTGGAGCTCCTGCTCAGCCAGGCCTCCTCGCCACCCCTCGTCCTTTCTGCTCACCGTGGGGCGGGCACGCTCCCCATCCTCGCCCCGCACCCCCAGAGGGCTGGGCCACATGTGGGTCTCCCCAGCACCGGCAAAGATCCTGTCACCCCACGCTCGGTGCCTCCAGAGGAACTGGCCGAACAGCCCGTTTGCCGAGAGCGTCCCTTAGCACCTGTTTGGGCAGTGAGAACGTCTCGGCAATTATTTTTTAAAGAGAACCTCTAGTTGGCCAAGGTGTTCTCTCAGAGGCTGAGCTATTTCTGTCGTCTCAATAATTAAAACCTGGTTCCTTCTGCTTATTTGCAATTGGCGATCGATCCGGGCAGTCCCAGCGCTCTCTGTGTCACTGTTTATGGAAGTTACAAGAAATAATATCGGGAATGCAGCTGGTTTGCATGGCAAAATCGTGTTGGGAAGCCACCGATTTTCAGGAGTATAATTCTGTCCTGCATCTTTTCAATATTCTTCCCAGGCAACCAGTTAAGATTTAATGAGAACACACAAGGAAGGAGAAAGCGAGCTATAAAAGCACGATTTTATTAAAAGAATAAATTGCTACCTTGTAAACGGCTGGAAATACAGGTATCTCTGAGCCGGATTTCTCTAACGACCCTTCTCTCCAGATCCCCTGTAAGGAGAAGGATCACCTCTGGGGTTTGGGTGGGGGTTGCTCCGTTGTCCCCTTCCCGCTGGCCGTGGGCGGGGGGGACGCAGGGAGGGCAGCCCGAGAGCCCGTTGCTGGGATTGTAGTGCGAGGCGCTTCTGCTTCTGCCAGAAGAAATAAAATAAACAGAGAGAAGATAAAATAAAAAGACAAAACAAATAAATACAAGAGAATTTCTCTCTGCTGGTGCTTATCTGGGTTACGGCTGGTGTGCGTGTGCGGCCCTCCTGGCTTTGTATATATAGAACCCCCAGGTACAGGTTTCTTCACAGTTCCTACAGACCTCACCTGCAATTCGGAAACAAAATCCCCGCGGATACCACAATCTACAAATCTGAAGATGATCAAAAGGGCTTTTTCTAGCAAGTGAAGAGTTTATCCTGCATTTTATTTTTCTTCAGTCTCACAGTTAATACAAGCTTGTTTACCTGGACAGTACTTCCACATTGTGTCATCACGATAAATTAAGTTTAAGAAGTTGACGTATTTTTTACAAAAGCAAAATGTATTTTTTTACCGTTGTGCGATTATAGAATAATTTACAAAATATATTCTTCTCAATATGTGAAATAATGTGGAGTCTTCACTGCAAGGATTTAAACCTCGAGCTGGGATCCATTGGGTTGAGGCTCCCAAGGGCTGCCTGTGAGGAGTGGGAGTGGTGGGAGCTGTGAAGCCCGTAACTGCGTCCTGACGTCGGTTCTTCTCAAAGCTGGTTGGGAAAACCAGGGATCAGTTCTAGGCCGGCCTTGTTAACAGCCACGCGTTTTGGACCACAGCAGTCTCTTCTGTCCACCCCGTGTGAGTTTTATCTGAGGCTTAGGGCAGCCAAGTTATCTGAGAAGGGCGATTATAGGAGAAGTGGGGGGTTTTTTTTGGTCACAGGTCAGGAGGTTTGGGATTTTTCTGTTTGTTTTCTACATTTGACATTCTCTGCGTGCAGCCTGATTACTTCTCTTTCCACCTCACAGAGTTTCAGGTCTTTGTTGGGCACTGTCACGCGCTCCCCTGCCTCAGAGACTTGAGGAACTCCTCAAACCCTTTGTGTGAACCACCAGGTAGCACAGGACGGGCTGGGCTAAGGAGCTTCAGAGCAACCCTCTCTAGGGGTATATTTTACTGGTCTGTTTTTCCTGGTGTTAAAGGTTTGGGCCCAGGGCAGACAGCTGATCTCAAACTGTCCATCTCTTCAGCTGCTGCTCTTAGAGTTACCAGCTGCTTCTTTTCTGTAAGTTTCTCCACTGGTGGAAGAAGTTGCCATCTGGGGAATGGAAAGAACAGCTCCTGGTGTCCTCTGTGTCTCTCAGTGTCCTTGTCTGGGAGAGCCTCAAAGGCAGCCGGTGTGACTTTGCACCACCACCACCCCGCCAAGGCTGAGGGGTCCTGGTGGGGCACTGGTGACTCAGTGCTTCACTGCGACTCCCTCAAGCTTCACAGAGATCGCAGCTCTCTCAAACTATTGAAAAGGACTTTCCCAACTCTGTGTCATCTTCTTTGCTCGTATTGGAAAACGGGATGCTCCCTGTTCTCCACCAAGGCTCTCCTCTGACGAACATTGATGGTTTGGAGGAGAGATGTCCACCTAACAATGTTTTTCTAAACCAGGCCCTTTTAGGGGGGTACCCAATGTAGGGCGTTTGAAATCAGAGCCTGACATGGGCATGAACTCTGTTTTGGCAGGAGAAGTTTGGCAGCAGCAGCTGCTCCTACTTCTCTGGCTTTCAAAATATGCTGATTTTCAGAGCAGACTTCCCCTTTCCCAGTAAAACACATCAATCCCTTACCATGGGCACAGGGGAGTCCTGGCCAAACAAAACCTTGCTGGGACTTTTTCCAGTTCCTGCTTTTTCTTCCCCTGACTCCAGGCCCTCAGGAAAGAAACTACAGCATTAGGGTCATCACTGTGGGTTTTATTTATTTTGTGGAGGCTCCTTGCCAATGTTTCTCGAGCTATGAAATCCCGTGGATTACCAGATCCTGAGGAACATCTAACAGCTCTGGCTGAAATCGCTGGGTGGCTTGAGTGCCTGAAGGTCAAGCAGGTGTGACTCCAAAGCTGTTCAGGTCCTCAGGGTGGTGGTGGGGGGGTGTCGGTAGCTAATCTGTATTTAAACTGCTGAGTGGGACTAGTGACTTTTGGGGATTGGGCATTACTTGTGGTTTTGCCTCCTCTTCCAAGAAGAGCCGTCCTTCGTAGCCAACGGTCTTTGCCAAAGGAGCAACAGTGGCCACAGACAGCCAATGACACATCTGCCAAATGTTCTCCATCTGTTCTCGTTTGTACTGCTGAGAACTGGACGTTTGGAATGCAAGCTTTTCCAGTAGGAGTAGCAGGAGGGTACCGAGTGTCTACAGCACAGATAAATTTTAAGAGTTAGAGTCATGTCCAGATGCCAGTGCTGGATACAGTTGTGTGCAGCCCTCTGTAAATGCAGATGAGGGGCGGAGCAACAAATATAAAAACATTTCCTTGCTGATTTAAAAAGTATGTTTCTTGACTTCCGTGCTCCTCTGGTATTCTGGTGCAGTTCAGGGTTGTAAATTATTTGGCCGTGCGAAGCTTCTCTCGTCTTCCCCTGCAACGTGGCCGTGGTACATGGAGACATATTGCACACTCCCCCACCAAATGAAGCTGTAGTTTGGGTAAGGCTTTCACGTTTCAAATCCCTGCCAGTTATTAAACAAGCACATTATGGCGCTTGCCTCTTGTCTGTGTCGTAATAATAAATAAATTCAGAGTAAATTAAAATAATTTATCATTTTAAACGATCGTGAATGTTTCAGATGTTGTGCAGGGGAACTAACAACACGGGGGATCAGTAAGGAATGAAAAGCAGGATTTGTTCCAAAGGGCTGTTCCGTTGAGGGAAAAGCAGAGACACAAATGACTTTCTTCCTGTCATCTTGCATAAGAGTTGGCTGCAGACGGTATTCCAGGGAAACGAGTCTCGGGGGTTCAGGCTGACTCGTTTCACAGGCCAAGCTGTGACGTGCAGAACGGGCTCGGCTCTGTCTCCCTTGACAGAAATCTGACCCAACGCTGCGCTTGGAAACGAAAATCTGTGCTGGAGCAGGCTCAAGGAATCCATCTGGAGATGTTTCAACTCTTTTGGAACCTTGCAGAGACGACTGGGTGCAGCGGTGCCTGTGCTCCTCTGAGGAAGGCAGACAGGTCCCAGGCGTGGACTTGGCAGGTCCTGGCTTGACCTGGCAGGGTTGGGGAGTGCTCACACTCTTGCTCACATTGTTCCTTCTCTCTGGCATCATTTTGGACCACGCCAACTGCTGCTCCTGCACACGGACTATGCTATTTTAGTATCACAGACCATCCTTTCAAAGGATCCTCTCTTGCACCCCTCGGTAACGGGGCTGTCAATTGTCATGGGTGAGGGGATGAGAAGAGTGAAGTAGGGTGATCATAGAACCGTTTTGGTTGGAAGAGACCTTTAAGATCATCAAGACCAAATATTAGGATGCACAGCATCCTCCCTGCTGCTCCAGCCACCACTCCACTGCCAGCAGCACTGCTGGGCTGTTGGGTACGGCTGTGCCACCACCCCCTGTGTGCTGAGTGGGGAGAGTACAGCCTGAGCAGACCCTCACTCTTGGAGCTTGTGGTACTCAGGGATTCTGCGTAGACCTACCCAGTCCCCCTCTCCTTTACCCTATCCTATCAGAAACACTCAGGCTGTCATCTTTTTACTTTTTTCAGATATTTTGTTCAACTCAGGAAAAACATTCCTTCCTTTGCCTGGATGCAGAGTTTTTTCCCAGCATTACAGCTGCCTGGGCCTCCCGAGCAGGCCAGGCTCATCAGTGCCCCTGGACTTGAACGTGGGTGGCTGTGTAAAACCGACCCAATCCATCACCCAGCCGCCGCCGTCGCATTTCTTGGTGCTCCAGCTGCGGTGCTTTCTGCGCACGGAGCCACCTGGCCTCTGCCGCCTTGAGCGAGAGGTGTTACTTCAGAGAATCGTAGAATCCCAGCTTAGATGATCCTTGAGGTCCCTTCCAGTCCAACCTTTCAAGGCAAAAAAGTAGAATTTAAATGAGCTGACTCAGCCCCCTGTCAAGTTGAGTCTTAAAACTGTCCATGTAGAAGAATCCACCACTTCCCCTGGGAGATGATTCCCATGTCTAATTGTTCTTGTGGTGAAAAATTTTCTTCTGGAGTTCAATGGCAATATTTCCAGGAGTAACTTGTACCTGTTACCCCTTGTCTTTTCCATGTGACTCCTTGTAAAAAGGGAGTCTGTCAAAAGAGAGTATTTGGAACGCTGGGAGAAGTTTGGTGGTGACTGAGACATGAGAAGGGCCCACCAGTGAGTTCAGCTCAAGTTTTGATATTTATACCTGCAAAGCTGTTAAAACAAAAAAGGAGGGGGAGGCGGGTGGTAGGTGAAGTAAAGCAAGCTCTGTTTTATAACAGCAAACCAGTCAATCTATTTTAAAAGATTTTCCCTTGGCAACGGCAGACATTCTGGTGGTCAGACAGCCAAACAGCCATCATTAGTCATGCATAATTAAAACAAAGAGAGTATCCAACTGTTAGCAGGAACAGTTTTGTCTTGGAAAAAACCTCGTTAGCATACAACGCCTCTCGCAGAAATTTTTCCTCATGCAAATGGCAGTGTAAAGGGAGGAAATTCTGTGTGTTTCTGCATCTATAGTGTATTCTTTTTCATGCTTATGTAAATGTACAGGACTTGGATCACTGTCCAGTTTAGTGCAGCACCTGTGACACACCTACCAGGTTTCCATAACTCAAGGCTGCCGAGAGCAGTCAGGGACGCTTGGCAGAACCTGGGCAGGCGGAATTCTCTGTGCGCTCCTGCGCCTTTGATGGTTCACTGACTTCGTGTTAAAAATTGGGTTTAAGCTGAATAGAATTGACCGCCGTAGAGCAGCACTGGGGGCTGGTGTCCTCTCTTTCTCAGCACCTGGGTTTCACTCGATGAGAATGAGCCAGTTACGTTTATTCCGGGTGTGGAGAAGATGGTGCAGATCTTTGCCTTGGAAAGGACAGACTGCCAGGGTGGTTGTGTTCGCCTCGTGACTCTTCAGGCGCGAACAGACGCTATTAGGCATGAAGGAGAGATGGGTCTTCAAAGGATGGTCCTAGTGAGGAGCTCCAGGACTACTGATGTCGGTGGCATGGTCTTGCCATCGGTAGAGAGCAGAGAGGCTCGCGGGTGGGTTAGCAAGAGGAATCAGTGGGAAGCAGGACTGGGTAAGAGTTGTGCATCCCAGCGTGGTGGGGCTGGCACGGACCTCTGGAGCTCATCTGGTGCCCCTCTCTGCTCCAGCAGGGTCACCCAGAGCAGGGGGCTCAAGCAGGTTTGGAATTTTTCCAGAGAAAGAAACTCCAGAGCAGTCAGTTAAAGAAGAAAACAAGGCTTTGAAACGACACTCCCAAGCCATGCTGATTGGAGAGGGGAGCATCTGTAAGACACAGGTCTGGAGGGGCTGTAGCTTTGCTACCGGCTACAGATTTAACGGACTTAATTAAGGCAGAATGGCAGGGAGGACGGCTCTGCCCAGGGAAACGTCATTGAAGAAGGGAAGGGGAAGTTTCAGACTGATTGGTTCAGTGTGGTTAAAGGGTATGTGATTATACAGAAAGAAGCAGCGGTTACATCCTGCCTCGCCCCAGTAGCAACAGCTCCCAGCTCCTCAGGAATTCCAGGCTGGGCATCTGGCTGGGTGTCCAGGTGCATGCACAGGGCAGTAGGGAGCTGGTGATTCAGTGTATTGTGTTACTTTTCTGAGATGTGGTGAAAAAGGGTGCTCCATCCCTCCATCCACCCATTCCTATAGGATCTGAGCAGGAGTCCGGTGAGGAGCGGCTGAGGGAGCTGGGCTTGTTCAGCCTGGAGCAAAGGAGGCTCAGGGGAGACCTTCTGGCTCTCCACAACTCCCTGAAATTCAGGAGCTTGGAGCCAGGGAGGGTCGGGCTCTGCTCCCAAGGAATAAGCAGCAGGACAAGAGGAAGCGGCCTCCAGTTGCCCCAGGGGAGGTTGAGGTTGGAGCTGAGGAGCAATTTGTTGCCCTTTGGGGTTGTCCAGGCTGCCCAGGGCAGGGCTGGAGTCCCCCTGCTCCCTGGAGGGGTTTCCAAGGCGTGGAGATGTGGTGCTGAGGGACAGGGCTCAGTGGGGCCCTGGCAGGGATGGGGCAGCCCTGGGACTCCAGGATCGGAAATGCCTTTTCCAACCCAAACAATTTTATGATTCATCCATCCAGTAGCTATTGACTTACAGAAAAATCATTACTTTGGCACATAGTTGAATTTCTGACTAAAATATGTATAGGCACACATGTATTTTTTTTTATAGACTTAGTGCTGAGGTTTTTTTTATATTAAAGCTGTTCATTTTATGTAGAAGTTGTAAAAGAACATTTAAAATAGAACAGACTCCTCACTCCAGCGCACTGGCACGTCTCCTCAGCGGTACCTTCAGTGCCTGCTCTGGAAAGGTGCTTCCTTTGTTTCTGGTGGTGGCTGCACACGGCTTGCGGGAAAGCGATGCTCCTGGCACCTACTGACGGCTCCACCAACTTCTTGGTGGGACTAGATGAGTTTGAAAGGTCCCTTCTTACCCAAACCAGGCTGTGGTTCTATGAACGGGTCTGGTCTGGGGTGTTGAGTTGGGTGACAGGTCTCTGCATCTTCTGTCATTTCTTCATGGTGCCTGGCTGGTCTGGAAAGCTCGTGGTCACTGTGCGTTACCCACTGGTAGCCTCTCCTTTGCTGGAAGGTGAGACCGTGTGTGATGTGTGGTGGCCGGCGGTGCTGCTGGGAGCTGGCTGGGACACAGCTTCCAGGGGGTGCAGCGCTTCCAAGGGCTGCCAGCTCGATACTGGAACACTAGTTTCTGGGTTATCATCATCTGGAAGAAGTTTCATGGGCGAGGATGTTACAGAACACGTTATGTTTGCCAGTTTTTGTGGCTGTGGTTCTCCCCTCTGGAAATGTTCAGCTTGACACAGGAGCTCCGGACGTAGCTTCCAGTAAATTGTGGTGTCACTTCATTTTAAAATAGAGCTGTAAATGCCTGATGGGAAAAAAAAATGAAAATGCTAAGTATCGAAGCCAGTCCTGGTGGTAAGCGGTGCATCGCGGTCTCGGAATAAGCATGTTGGGTGTTGGTGAGACAGTTCAAAATGAAGTGATTATTGTTACTGATGTCATTTAATACCAGAGCAGGTTCTCTGCGCCGTCTGTTGTAGCACAGCAGGGTGGTTGGAGGTTCCCACCATGGGTGGTGGGTGTAAGAGCTGGGGAGGGTGCCCGTGCTCTGGCCCAAGAGCAGCACCCTGCTCGAAGAATGATTGGAAATTGTCATCGTGGTGTTTCAGAACCACGGTACTTCCCTCAGCTCCTTTCAAGTGGAGGACTGGGACGGTTCACGCCTCCCCAGTTGCTGCTTCTGCTTTTCTAGGCAGCCTGCCAACACTGAGACTCCTCTGAGAGACCACGTGTCTGTGGTGCATCTCCTGGGTCTGCAGCGCATCGCCCAGCTGATGTCCTGGCTCAGTGTCCTTTGCATCAGTGGTACCTGGCTCATGGATTGGCCTCACAGGTTCTCTGGTGAGGCTTCAGAAAGGCATAGGTGAAGCAGACTGTGAAGTCCAGATTAGTGGGCTATACTGCACTCGAGACTCAGCAAGATACGGCACTGATAATTTTCCCCAAATTGGCTGAATAAAGGTCAGACTTTAGGAAGACCTTCATTCTTCAGGAAGAATGAACTTCTGCCTGCCTGCAGGGGAAAGGAGAATGACTCCCACGCCATGATCTATGGGAGCATGAAGGAGAAGAGCAGAGGTTTGGGAGCCTCAGAGGAAGGGTGAAAGGACAGATAATTTTCCATACAGCCTTTTTTGCCAGTTCCAGGAATCCCAGAATGGTATAAGTCAGAGATTGGTTCATCCACCGTGAGGGGATGGCAGCCCCCAGGGCTCTGCTCCCTTTGGGTTACAGAGTGTGTGTGGAAGCCCTGGTTCCTGCCAATGTGATGTTCACCCAACGAGCACCCCAAGAGCTGGAACACCCTGTGCTTGGTGGTGGAAGTGATGCTTTCATGACAAGAGGAAAATGTGAAGTTTAACCAAAGACAAAAATTTAAGCAACACGAATTTCAAAGAATTGTTTGGGATTTTGTAAAATTCTAGAAGCTGTGTTGGCTCATCTTTCTGCCAGTCTCTCAGCTCTTAGGAAATGCTTGCGCAAGCATTTCCTAAGGAGTTTTTTGGTTTCTTGTGTACAAGTTTCTTGCAAACCTAAGGAGTAGAGGAAGACTTGCTCTACCAGATTTTTAGATTGATAAGATGCTCTTTAGCTTAATTACAACAGAAATTGGGAAACGGTCCTACAAGAGGTTGTACGATGTCAACACACTGAAATAAATTACAGGTGAGGCAGTCCCAGGCTTTGAATGCTCCAGGTCTTTAGGAGATTGAATGCAAGTCTCAGTGAAATCCCCAAAGAATTTGATATCCTGAGCTGAGGCAGTAATAAGTTTCCAAAGGCAGCGAGAAGAACGGACGTCTCGGCAAAAATAAACAGATAAATAAAAGCGCTGTCTGCTGTGTTTGTCTGCTGTGTCAGAAAACCTGAAAGGCTGAGGTCTTTGCCTCAAGATAAATGAACCCGGCTTTATTGAAAACATGGTTTCCAAATAGGTAACTCCATCAGGCCTAAAAGCAATTATTTCAGTGATTCTCTTCCTAACCATCATCACACAGCAGTTTTTAATGAGGGATTTGGATCAGATGAACTAAATTAGTTAAAAAATGAGCACAACAGTAGATGAAGGTCTCGGAAAGGACTTGCGTTATTAAATTGACTTATTTTAGGATCTGTGCTTAGTGAAGTGTTGAGTGAGCTTAGCGATGGATCTTAAGAGACGGGATGAAAAATCTCATACCGCTAAAAACGCCGTAGTTTTGCAGGTTATCGTGTTGCTTACGGAATGAAATAATGCACAGTAGTGCAGTAATTAAAACATTAATTTGTCTAATAGTCATGCAAAATATTTTGTTTAGAAATTTAATATTCTAGTATAATACAGCGTTTACAAAATTCGAAGTTCATTCATTGAAGTATGTGTGCATTAATCTTGGTGAGCTATGTGATAATTATCTAGAAGATTTTTGGTAGGAATTAAATCAGTAAAGTGGCAAAATCAACTGTGCTTTTTAATGTGTTATAGAGTGAGATGTGTTGGAGTGTTTCACTCTCTAGCTACTACCTTGGGTCGCCTCAGTATAAGTTAAATCATAGTGCAGCACTTAAGGCAAACCTTTCGTGATTGAACTCACCAGGCCACTTCTAATCACACTCCCACTTCAGCAGCGTAATTCTCTCAGAATTCTTGTTCAAGACAGTTATTAAGTAAATCTAAAATTAAACATTAAAAGTATAATTGAAATGTTCATATCAACACTGAAAAATGGAGAAAAAAAAAGAAAAGACTGATTAGTCTAAAGTTTTCTTTCAGGTATTATCGGTCTCTTGCGTTGCAGTTCTTGTTTTCTGAGGTGTAAATAGCTTTTCAGGTGCTGGGGGCAGTGATTGCAGGAGGCCACAGCGACCTTCAGGATCTCTTGTGCTGTAAGAACTTGTGGTGCTAACTGACATACCCTGCCGTAGAACTTACCCTGATAGTCCTTTCAACGAGGAAAATTCCAACCTCTACCCTTCAAGTCACTTTAATTCTTCACAATTCATTTTTTTATTGTTGTTTTTGTAAGGCATTTTAGGGTGTGAATTTACATAATGGCTTGAGAAACATTGTCCAAAAAATCCTGAAACTTCTTCAGAAGACGTTGGTGTGTTGAATTACAGCACGCTCCATTACCTCTGGAAGTCCTTTAGGGTTGTTTCTGGAGAAACAGGGGCCCTGAAGTGAACTCTTGAGTTGACAGCTCAACTAGAAATCGGAAAATTATCATCCTGTCCCAACCTACACAATCACCCTCCACTTACCCACTAGAGAGATATTTACCTAGTGCTAGAGGAGCTGTTTGTTCTTTTTTTATTCCTTAACCTCATGGTTAAAGAACACTTCCAGGGATGGGGCGTCAACCACCTCTCTGGACAATCTGGGCCAGGGTCTCACCACCCTCACAGTGAAGAAGATAGAATCATAGGAAGATCATCTGAGAGACTTTCTATTACTGGAGAGCTCGGTTTACTTGCTGCAGCATTCGTGTATGACACAATTCTGTGTAGATATTTAGTTTTGTTAAAAAAAAGATACGAAATTTGTGTTACTTCAGGGAAGGGATCAAAACAACATCTTCCAGCTCGCAGCAGTGGTGCAGCTGCTCCTCACCCCACAGTCAAGATTGGATTCCAGCTTCTGCTTTTGACAGGACTTTGTTTCTCTGTCCAGCAGACAAAAAGAAGGGCACATAGAGCTGAAAAGAATATTTACAAATAAATAATCAATACTGCAGATGTATTAAGTGCACCGGAAAGAGTAAGTCTCCAGTGCTGTGAAAGACAAGGGGCTTAGGATGACTGAGCAGCACATGCTTGCTGTGGGTTAGTCCTTCCCTGCTCCTCTGCAAGTCCATCACCGAGCCCTGCACCACCCCATCCTTGCGGCTCTGGTGGGTGAGCAGGTCCTGGGACCTCCCACCCAGATGCAAGGTGCCGTCCCACATCACCCAGAGTGCTCCAGCAAAGCCCTGTCGGGAAAACCGCACGTACTGGTTCCATGGGCATGAAAACCGAATGATCCTTTGTGTGTTTTTCTCTGTAGCTGGTGAGCTTGGCTTTTCTGCCCACAACCTATGGACGAGTGTGTAGAGTGGGATCACAATCAGGGGAGAAGGTGATGGGGAAACGACCAGTGGCGCGGGAGCAGGTCACCCAGTCACTGGTGCAGAGCTTCGGTCACGTTCACAGGAGACTGGGTGATGAGTAAATATGTTACGAAAGTGGCCTAATTATGACAAGCCTCCCCCCGGCTGGAGCAACTGGACTAGAAAATTGTACTTGACTTTTCATTCTGAGACTATTAAATAGCAGAGGAAGAGAGAAGGAAATATATTTTTTGTCACAGCTACTTTTTTTTTTTTCAGTATAGAGTCTCACACATAGCTGGAAATTAGTTTTAAATGAATTCAATTAATTATATTGAATCTGTGACTTCATTTTTACCTGCATAAACCTTCTTCATTTTACCTTTCTGATGGTACAAAGCGGGGTGTGTGCTAAGGACAAAACACAGCCTGAAAATTAAATTTGGATAACCTGGTCATTTGGGGTGGGCTGCCCCGGGCTGGGAGGGACATGTTGGGCTGCGCATCCCATGGGACCTTTTTCAGGAACCACTTGGCTCTGCTTCTTAGTCCAGCTGTAACAGAAGATGGGGAATTATGTTCCCCCTGAGCAGGAGGAGAAACTTCTTTGGTGGGAGGGGGTTGGAGCCTGGCCCAGGCTGCCCAGAGAGCTTGGGGAGTCTCCTTGTCTGGAGAGATTCCCAAGGCGCCTGGACCCTGCGCTGCTGGGCCCCCTGCTCTGGGTGACCCTGCTGGAGCAGGGAGGGGGCACCAGAGGAGCTCCAGAGGGACCTTCCAACCCCCACCGTGCTGTATGACAATGATTAGTACAAAGCCAAGGGTGTAGGAATTCTGCTAATCCCAATGAGAGGTGGAACAGTTGATGGTGTTGGTAGTGGGTGTGAAGGGGCGAGGAAGAGGAGGGGAGGCATCCTGAGCACCCCTGAGCCTGTCCAGGAGTATCCATGAAACACCAGAAACTGCTGGAAGTTGAAAATTAAACTTGGGGTGCAGGTGTGGTGTGGAAAAGACCAAAGAGGTTTTTAGCAGCGATGCGATAGTTGAATTTTCGGATTGATTTTTTCATGTAGAGCCACACGCTCGTGCCAGGAGATGACAAAACCTGCAGCTTTCACCCAGGCAGCAGGTCCAGAGGGACTGCGGTCAGCGCCAAGGTGCTGGTGGTGCCGAGCTGGTCAGCATGGCGTGGTCCAGCCCCGCATGCGGGGTGACGGTCGAGTGACCTGGGGCACCTCAGGGTGCTGGGGTCACTGTGCACACATTGCAGAATTGGTTTGGGATTTTTTTTCCTTTTCCTCTTTCATATACTATATCCAAACATCAGATTTTTTTATTCTATTTTTTTTTTTGTCTCTGCAGCCCGTTTGTAATCCATTCACACTGATTTTATCAATGGGTAATGGATTTGAAAGGAGTCTTGGTCTTGGGGGTGTAAAGAGCACTTCTGTGATATTCATCTCACTGAGTGCAGTAATTCTGTGTAAATATTTAAACTTAACATGCAGCCTTTGATAAATACCGATAAGGCTTAAGTGATAATATAAATAATTAATACCTTAGGATGGCCTGGCCTTTCTAAATATAGGTAATGAGCATAGCGGAGTTGTTTTACTACCTGTGTTTATTTTTTTCCTGTAGCTATGGCCTTCCGTCCCCAGCAGCAGTTCACCTTTCCCCCCCCTCCCATCTATTTCAGCATTAACATTCCCTGCGATGAAGCTGCTCGTGCCCAGGGAGCGCGTTATTCTCTGTATGGAAATACTAATAACCCTGAACATTGCACAGGTATTGGGGACTTAATTCAAATAGCTCTTGAAATGTCGTATTTCCAACCAACTATGCCAGCTCCTGTTGTTTTTTTTTGTTTTGGTTTGGTTTTATGTTAGCTAGGTAAAGTGAACACTGAAGGAGAAAATTTTCTGTAACAACATTTATTTTTAATTTGAATACGATACTTCTGGAATGGCTGCCTCGAAAAGCACACTTTTTAATATTTTAGACACATCCAAATGTATTTTCTGTTTACAAGGTTAACCAAGCGAAGGGTCGGGAGGGATATTGTTTTGAAGTGTTTATGAAAATAATGCTTGTGTAGAGAAGTGGAATATAAAGTTCAGGATGGTTCAGTGTGTTTCTCTCTGTGACTTGAGGGAGTCGTAGCTCACGGAGGAGCCAGGTCAGTCCAGGAGCCAAGACCCAAGTGCTGGCTAAGGGGGAGGAGACGCTCAGATGGACACCTGTGGAATCTAAATGGTATTTTGAGATCAAATATACGGATAACCAAGCTGCTGATTACAGCTACAACGAATTGTGAGGGGAATCCGCTATCTCGCTCAGATTACAGCTCACGATAAAATACTTTGGGGATTCGACGCTTAGAATTGTAAGTGCATAAACCAAAACCAACCACCAAGCAAAACAGAGGCATAAAACTTCAGATGCTCACTTTGAGTGTTTGATATTCCTGTGGCTCTCTTTGGGGAGGCAGGGGAAAGAGCAATGCACTTCAGTTCTGAACGGCTTTTGCAAAGCTTTTGAATTCTTAGGTGGAAGATAATACCTTGTAATAGTACAAAGCAGAACCATTTTTTTTTTTTTATAGTAGCAAGCGATGATGTGCAGTGTTGCCTGTTGATCAAAGTTCACGTTCCCTAGAATACACGTTCTGTCTGTCTTTGGAGAGGACTTGACACATCGTTTGTAAGCCAGAAGCAGATAAATTACAATATCCAAAGCACCTCTGCTCGTGAGAAGTTTGACTGGGTGCAGAAGAGCAATACAAATATATTCACAGCAGAATAAAGGATTCCTTTTTCTGTTTGGGAATATTAATTTGGCTCCGTCTGTGCGCCGCTTAATAACACACATCTATACCTGTGCCACGGCAGAGGCAAAAATACTCTTTTTCTTTTGCTTCATCTGCATGAGAATCAGTAATCACCTAAAGTAACAGGCACCCAGCAGACTGATTAGTGACGTCGTCAGCTCTTTTAGAAAGTTACAGCATCTTGTGCATCCCTCGGCATAATCAGCGGGTAATAAAGAGCACCACTCAATTAACAAACAAGTGCCGTTGGCTGTATTGAAGTAGAATTTTTGGCCGGTTTTAATGGGCGATACCTTCGTAGGGCTGGTCGTCATTATTAGAAGATAATACATCTTGGGAAGGAGCGGGATCAGGGATGTGCAGCTCTGAGCGCCCACTGCTGATTATTCACCGCCCGTGCTTGTTGAGCGCCCGACCCGGGCGGCCACGAGCGCCGTGGGGTGCGGGAGCCAAGCTGGGAGCCCAGGTGGATGGTGTCATTGCTGGGGAGGCTTGTTCTTACAGCTTCATTTCCTGCAGAGAAGGGCATTTCCAGCATTTCTCTTCCTGCAAGAATCATGCGCTTACACACACATATCTATATTTTTTAAATTTGTTGGTTTGGTTTTGTTTGGATTTTTTTTGTTTGCTTTTTCTTTCGATTTGCTGTTGTCATTTTTAGTTCTTTTTTGTTCTGGCAGCAGCATGTAATATTGCAGATTAAGAGTTATTTTCTGAAAATATTTACTGTAGTTCACCCTCCCCACAGACTGATGTGGAGCTTCCACGTCTAGCAAAGTTTTACAACGTTGTAATTATGCATCTGGTACTGGGAGGGCCGTACTTTTTCGGAGCCATACATTTCTGGGAGCCGTACTTTTTAGCATTCATCTGTCTTTAACAAAAAGTAGATAGTTCCTGTAACGGTTCCGAAACCATTTTCACTAGCAAAGGAGTTTTTTAAATAGTACTCACTGAGTCAAGCCGCTAATTTGTATGACAACTTGATTAAGCATAACCTGGTTCCACACTTGATTTATTTTTAAAATGTCCAACGTTTTCATTCCATCCCATTAATTTCAAATTAGTAGACTAGCTTGATTAGATTATTTAAGAAAAAAAGATAATTTTATTATCTTCATTTGTGTAAGTACAAATCCATACTGTAAAGTTATCTCAAAGTGGTTATAAATAACAAAACTCGGTGCACCAGCATAAAGAGCTACTGAACCCGTGAGCGTGACGCACGGCGACATGAAGAATTAGGTCTTTTAATGACCATTAACTTAGGCAGAAGTTGAGTTGCAAATTTGGCTCCATATTACAATATATTTTCCTGACTATGTGGTTTTGGGGAGAATTCATGGAACCATAGAAGGAACCTGGAAAGATAACATTTAAGAACGCATTTTACCCAGCTCTTTAAGAGGACTCCGTTTTCGACAGAAAGGGATTTTTCAGCTATAGGAAGTGCTCTTGGAGCTGTTTTTTCATCGCACGTGAGATTGCGGGCAAGGATTGATATTGATACAAGTTTTTGTTTTTATGACACTGTATGAAAAGCAGAAATTGAACAGTCACAGCGGGAAACAGACTCGTATCAGCATTTGTTACTCTGCACTGCCGTTTTCTGAAGGCAAACCAATCTCACAGAGTCATGGCTGGGTTTGGGTGGGAAGGGACCTTTCAAAGTCATCAGGTGCAACCCCCCTGCAGGGAGCAGGGACATCTGCAACTCGAGCAGGTTGCTCAGAGCCCCATCCAACCTCCCCTGCAATGGGGCCAGGGATGGGGCAGCCACCACCTCTCAGGGCATCCTGGGCCAGGCTCTCACCACCCTCAGCACCAACAATTCCTCCGTCCTCTCCAGTCTAAATCTCCCTCTTTTAGTTTAAGACCTCCCCCCTTGTCCTGTCCCACCAGGCCCTGCTCCAAGGTCTGTCCCCATCCTTCTGACAGGCCCCAATTTATCTGCATCTGTTCTGCTTCAAGGCTTAGCTGCCCTTCATCCCACAGCATCCAATCTGAGGCTTCCAAATACACCCACCGCTTTGCAGCCACGTGGGGTTTTGTGGATGAGGAGAACGCGGGTGTAGAATAGAGGGTCTCAGACACTCTCTCAGATCTGTCATTCTCAACTTTTGTAGTGGATTTGTTGGAGGAGTTGGCCACAGCTCTTTCCTTTCCCTTACGCTGGAGGTGGGATGCCTCGCATTTTTACCAAGCCCTGCAGAAAAAGGTCCAGGCAAGACAGTTTTAAATTTATTTCTCTATTTATTTAATTACTTTTTCTTCCCAGGGCAAGAGTTGTACAGCAGTTAACAGAATATTTTAGATTTCTTACAAAAATGGACCCATTAAAGTTTAGGTTATCTACCATCTGTTCCAAAGGATGTTCTCATGAGTACAGCTGTGAATACTCTTCCTAGGAAAATATTAGATTGAACATCATAAAATACATTCCAATCACTGTTTAGAGTCCTATTGTCATTATTAGTGTCTCTGCATAAGAAGCAGTAAGTATTTGTTATAAATTATGCTTTCAGAGTACTGGAAACAATAGAGAAATTTCAGAATAGCTACGGATTCATGGACAGGGCTAAATACTTCTTTTTTTATTAATTTCCTGAGATCCATACTAAAATAGTTTTGATTATTTTTTGACTATATTAATTATTAAAGGCTTTTTAAAAACTGGCTTTTAGTACTATCTTGAAAGTAATTTAAGCGTCGTGGGAGCCTACAGTTTATTTTCAAAAGTAGGTTTTTAGCAAGGAGGAGCCTGAATATTTTTTATTTCCCTGTGTCTGAGCAATTTCTGAAAACAGGGAAAGAGGCTTTTGGAACTTTGTAACCCTCTGATGAGTCAAAGGTGCTGCGGCTCTGGCATTGCCTTGGAGCTGTAGATGGAGCAGGAAGGAAGAACAGCCCTCCCAGAGCCACTCCAGGTTCTGGCTTCAGCCAGCTCAGGTCTGGAACTGCAGCGAGCTCCGTTGCCAACCAGCAGGATGTTTTTCCTTAAAAGTATTTACAAACATACATTTGTTTGTTTTGCAAACTGATCCTTGTCATTTTTAGTTACACGAAAACATCTAAAAGATTTCTGCAGCTCTTCAAGGCTGCAGCGATTTTTAGATTGGTTAAAATAAAGTCAGGTGTTGATCGTTGGCTTTATTTTCTTCTGTACATTATAATTTTCTGTCTGAAATAGTAAAAGCAACAATAAAATATAAAGACCAGATGTGCTGTGAAATATGATTGATATTCGTGCTGATGGGTTACATGAAATACTTCACGAGGGTGGATTCACCTTGCTTCACTGCTGGAGAGTAATTAAATTTTCTAGTGTAGGACCCTACTCTACTGCTTTAGCTATTCTAGAAAAGAAAAAAACAGAGGTGGAAATGCTTTCAGAGGGCGATCCAACTACCAGAAACCTGACTGGGAATGTCTTGCGATGGGTGGGATGCTCCGTATCAGTAAACTAAAATAATCTGTACCCCGGGAAAGTCTTTATTAATTTATGGCCTCTGAAATTGGACATGTAAAGAAGATGAACAAACCCAGACGGTATCATATCCTCCCAGAGTGAGGTATGGCAGGCAGGGAACTCTCCGATCTGCTGCATGTTGTCTGGGCAAGGAGCTCCGTGTGTTTCTTGGTGATATTTAACCAGAACACGCAGAGGAGAGGCAGGAGTTTGGCCAAGACAGAGCCAGTTTTTGTTTCTCACGATCTGTCATCCAGCTTGAATATCACTGAGCTGTGCTCATCTTGAAATCTTCTTCACTCGTCGTTCTCTGTCCTCTTTGGGTTGTTTTTAAAAAATGTTCTTATTCTTTCCTCGTGAAGAGTCCTGTTCCATGCTTCTGCTCTGTGGGCAGGCTTTGGATCCTCTCAGTTGCTCCCGCATTTCCTATCTCTCTGCTCTCAAAAATTCCACTTGCTGTCTCCATGAGGATGACACACAGAGACATTTTCATTTCAGATTGCATCCTGGATTTGCAAATGAAAATCTCCATTTTATCGTCTGAAATCTTGTGCCAAGGAGCTGGAGCATTCCATATTTCAAAAAAAAAAAAAGATGACGTATCTTTCATTTCTGCCAGTCTCCAGCAAATGCCATTTCAAGTGGCCAGGCTGCAGCCCGGGTGGCTGGACCCCTCTCTTGGTTCTCCTGCCCACCTCGCTCTAAAACTTGCTGATTCTTTGAGTAACATCCCTGGGAAATGAAAACTCCTATTCAGGCTTTTTCATCTTGATTAATGAATTATTTCCCTCCCAGTTTTAAGAAACGCCATCTCGCACCGTCACCTTTCTTCAGACCTCTGTGACAAACGCTTTTTCAAACCGCCTTCTTGGTCTCCTGCTTCGGTTTCCTCTGGTTCCAGCTTCTCCATCTCATCAGGGATAATGTATTTGTCTTAACATTCAGGATATCAGGTAGCAATAACCAGCCACGAAAATGAATGTTTTTAATTTGGCCGCTGCCCTGGCAGTGACAGTGACAAAGGCAGCTCGTTGCCCGTGCTGGGAGCGGAGCTCTCCGTAGGTCTTCATTTGCAGCTCTGGCCGCGAAGTTTTACGATCACGGAACGGAAAACAATGAAGACCGAGAGGAGAACATTTTACATTTGAATGAGAGGAGCAAGACATGTGACACTAAATATACTTCTGAAAGATAATTTATTTTCTAAATCACTTTAACTTTTGAATTTCAATAGCAGTTGTGGATGGAAACCACCTGCATTTAATCAGGGAGTGAGGGAGCATTGAAGAAAATACTCTGGGCGTGCCGGTAAATATTTATTTGTGATAGATGTGCTTAAGCGAAGGATCGAATTCAGCACTCGCCAGGGCTGAATCCATCTCGTGATGTAATTTACAGTTTCCATATTTATGAATATATGTATGAATGGCTGAATATAGACTGCAGTGAATACAAGTAGCTGAAGGTCGTGCCATATTTCACTGGAAAGCTAATTTTCCTAATGTATATAGTAAGGTTTCACATTTAATCTTTATGTAATTATTACTGTAGCATTTCAACATTCTATTATTGTGTAAATAAATGTAAGTATATAAATATTTTTCTTACACTTGATGAAGCAAATAGAGTTTCTGTTATGTGTCTGGAAGCAGAAGATGTAGCTGATCCCAGTGAAGTTTGTGTCCATGAAACCAGAACAGTGGGCCAGGCTCATCTGGACGGCCGCAGTAAGTTGCCCGTCTTTGCATCACTGTTAATATTTTTCATTAACCTCTCTACTGTGGCTTGGGAGTCATTAAATGCTTTCTGAGGCAGCTGTACACTTCTCTCTGAAGGGTGACCATCTGTGAGCCAGCAGGTCTGGATGCTCTGCTCCTTGGAGTCCTACAGGGCTTGGTTGAGAAGATCACCAGTCCATAGATGTTTTTCCATAGTAATACAGCGACTAAAATATCTCAGTGAAAAATCCAACTGGTTCAAGTAGTCAGAAAGACCAATTCAATATTTATTTTTTTTTTTGCATTCTTTTGTGAGAAAGGAATGATTTCAAATCTGTCAGTGTCTTTTGAGGTTTGTCTGCAGGGCTCCATGCAACAAGCACCGCCTACTGCTGCCGTTGGATTCAGTACTCTTAAAAACTCTTGTTTCTTGAAAAAAACAAACCAAACAAACTACAAAAGACAAGCCGCACGTTCAGGAAGGCTGTGTTGAGTGGATTGAGAGCTGGGTGGTTAGCTGAGAAAAACCATCAATGTGGAGTCATCACTGAGTGGAGGTGGAAAGGGTATTTCTGGTGGGGCTCTTCAGGAGTGGGCAACCGGAGCAGCTCTCTTTGGTGTTCGTAGGAATGTTTTGAAAATATAAATAGAAAAAACCCAGAGAACTATCAATGAAATTTGAAACTGACAGAGAGATGAGCGGAATAGGATCCAGTAAAGAGGGAAGCTCCTCAAAGGAGCATCTGGATCCATTCTGAAAACAGAGTTCAGGTTGGGGACTGATACAACACCCTGGCACACCCCACAGCGGCAGGATCCAGAGGTGTGCACATCTGGAGCAATGAACAAACGCCAAAGGAGTACAAACGCCTTCCTGAGCCAGGCAGTGAAATCTGATGGAGAGCTCTGGCGCAGGTTTTCTCAGAGAGGCTGAAAGAGCAGAAAGATGGCAGAAGAGAGGGAAAGATACTGTATGGGAAATAAAAAATATTTACAGGGAGAAGCTTTTAAAGAGCTCGGTCTGATCAGTGTAGCAGAATAGAAATAGGCAACCTCATTCCGTTGAAGGATGTTTTTATGTCACAAAAAAACCTCAGGAAATTCAATCGTGGCAACAAAACCGTAATGAAAACTAATGACTAAAAGCTGAAACTGAGTAATTTCAACATAAATGCAGAGCAAGTGTTTTATAGGCAATTAACTACTGGAATTGGCTATAGAAGACATAGAGGACTCCTTATCAGACTGTTACTGGGTGTCTCTGTGAAATTAATTTGGCTCTTTGAGATATATTAAATCAATATTTAATTTTAATGTTGAAAATCTGATTTCTTTAATGACATAAAATCTGTTGTGCGCAGGAGCATGACAGAGGATATTTTAATACAGGTTGTAAGCATGGGAAAAAAAATGCAAAACATATTCAAGAGGTACTTGACCTTTGCCTTGTCTTTATCACGTCTGTGGCATGGGCTTGCAAAGTGCAGCTCTACTGAGTCGAGCTACCTGTGGAGACAACCTAGAGAACTAAAAGCATTTCGGAGCTGTTTTCTCCCAACAGTTATTTAGCAAGCAATTTATTCGTGTGTCCTCTGTTCATAAACCCATAAATCTCTCCTCTAAGTAAACAGTTCAATTTATCTTTAATAGTCAATTTTATTTTTAGATTGTGGCAGGCAGTACTTTTTAGAACCAGTGATTTTTGTCAGCACAAAAAAAAAAAAAAAAAAGATGCCTTTATATTCCTGTGCGATTGGTTCTTGTTTCATTCTGGAAAACCTGGCAGTGTGGACATTTCCCTGCTCAGTGAGGCAGCATTCCTGAAGTGCTGGTATAAATTATTCCACTGACAGCTTTCAATCCTGTGAGCACATTAAAATATTGCAAGTAAGAAAAAAAAAACTAAAAAAGAGATGCCTGGAGCAGCCACCACCGGCCTGTTTTTCTATTCTTTTTGGGCTCGTTTCGAGCTAGGCTTTGGCTTTGTCACCTGCCCGGATAATGAACGGCGGGAGAGCAGGCTGCCGCCGTTAGCCGAGCAGGCTAATTGGAGGGGACTGCTTCGGTGACAATTAGGAGGAAGAACAGCAGAGCAGATCGATATCCCTGAGAACAGACTTGGTGTCCTCGGGAATCGGTGTCATAGCACGGCTGCCATCGTACAGCCTGCGTGGGATACGGCGCGCGCCTGGTGGAAACGGATTTGCTTTAACTTTGAGAAGTATCAAGTATCAGATACGCAGTTCATACAACAAACTGCATTTAAAGGTTCAAGTACCAAATTTCAACCCATAGGCTGCTGGCAGATTCCAAGGCCAAGGGCCGAGTCCTGCCCTTGGGTCACCCCAACCCCTTGCAGCGCTCCAGAATGGGGCAGAGGGCCAGAAAGTGCCAGGTGGGAAAGGCCCTGGGGGGGTTGGTCGCCAGGCAGCTGGAGATGAGCCAGAGAGTGCCCAGGGGGACAAGAAGCCCCCAGCATCCTGGCTGGGGCAGCACTGAGGGGGCAGCAGGGCCAGGACAGGGATCGTCCCCTGGGCTGGGCACTGGGGAAGGTTGCTCCTGGAATCCTCCCAGAAGGACCTGGAGGGGCTGGAGTGTGGCCAGAGAAGGGCAACAGAGCTGGGGAAGAGTCTGGAGCAGGAGTGTGGGGAGGAGCGGCTGAGGGAGCTGGGCTTGTTCAGCCTGGAGCAAAGGAGGCTCAGGGGAGACCTTCTGGCTCTCCACAACTCCCTGACATTCAAGAGTTTGGAGCCAGGGGGGTCGGGCTCTGCTCCCAAGGACCAAGCACCAGGACAAGAGGAAGTGGCCTCCAGTTGCCCCAGGGGAGGTTGAGGTTGGAGCTGAGGAGCAATTCGTTGCCCTTTGGGGTTGTCGAGGCGTGTGCCAGGCTGCCCAGGGCAGGGCTGGAGTTCCCCTGCTCCCTGGAGGGGTTTCCAAGGGGTGGAGCTGTGGTGCTGAGGGACAGGGCTCAGTGGTGCCCTGGCAGGGGTGGGGCAGCGCTTGGGCTCCAGCAGCTGGAAGGTCTCTGCCAACTCAAAGGATTCTGTGATTCTAAAGGTATGTTCACTGTAGCATCTTGGAATCAGAGATTCGTTTGGGTTGGCAGAGACCTTTCCAATCACGGAATTCCAGCGCTGCCTCATCCCTGCCAGGACAAATTCTTATTTCCACCTCCTCCCCTGTCCCAGTCTCACCTGGACGCGGTTTGTTCCAGGTGTTCTGAAGGTGCTGCGTCGCTGCTTCCCGAGCCGTGTGACGGGAGACGGCACCTCCCCCCTTCCCGGGGGCCGATCGGAGCCTCCTGGGCTCACCCCCTCAGCGAGAGGAGCCCTTGGACTTCTCCATGAGCCGCCGTCCCCGCTACGCGGGGTTCCCCCCGGGACTTCCCCCCCTTCTGCCGGAGCTGCTCTCCCGGCTCCGGCTGCCACCGGGCGAATCCTCACCGGGAGCTGGGCGGGGCCGCAGCCAGGATGGACAGCCGAGCCGGCCAATGGGGAGTTCGGTAGCGCATGGCGTCACGCTCGCGTTATGAAGGGCGCTGGGGCGCGGGAAGCGCGCGATTCGAGCTGGCGAGCCCTGCAGGTTATAGATGGGATTCCCTATAGGATTCCGTGTAGGATTCCTTTAGTCGTGCTGTTCCTGTCGGTTCTTCTCTCTTGGCGCTATTTTGCTCATTTCCGGAGCTCAGCCCTCTGGGTTTTGCCTTTTTTTGTCCCAATTCTCCTCCCGTCGCCCCGCGGGGCGGGCGGACCCCGCCAGCGGCTCGCGGCGGCGCTGCCCTGCGGTGGGGAACGGGGAGAGCCCGTCACATTGTGCGGGGGCCTGCACACGCTGCCCGCTGCATCCTAGCGCGGGGCTGGAACGAAATAGTCTGGAGATCATCTGGAGCTCCTCTAGTGCCCCCTCCCTGCTCCAGCAGGGTCACCCAGAGCAGGGGGCCCAGCAGCGCAGGGTCCAGGCGCCTTTGGAATCTCTCCAGACAAGGAGACTCCCCAAGCTCTCTGGGCAGCCTGGGCCAGGCTCCAACCCCCTCCCACCAAAGAAGTTTCCCTGCTGCTCCCAGGGAACCTCCTGGGTTGCAGTTGGTGCCCGGTGCCCCTCGTCCTGGCGCTGGGCACCCCTGAGCAGAGTCTGGCCCCAGCCTCTTGCCCCCCTGGGGGCCCTTGAGCTCTTGCTCAGCCTTGCTCAGCTCCCCTCTGGGGCTGCTCTTCTCCAGCTGAACAGCCTCAAGGGGTCTCATCCTGTCCTCAGCACAGAGACGCTCCAGCTCCTTCAGCATTTTCAGACAGACACTGCGGAATACGCTTCTTCCTGATAACTCCACCCTGATGAATTCATTCTCTGAGTCTCTCAGAGATATATTTGAAGTTCTGTTTTTACTGCTCTGGTCTTGTTAAAATTCGGGTTGAGACCCGGTTCTCATGGCCAGCGAATTGCTGCTGTGAAGATGACCTGGCTGGACTGGTGGAGGGCAGAGACTGACCTACATCTGGCACAGGGTGAGTCAGGGACATCAGGCTTGAAGCTGTCTGTGGATTTTCAGCGGTGAAAATCCTGGTGAAAGTTTTCAGGAAGTTTCAGCCAGTGCACCAGGGTGTCTGTGGTGGTGATAAATCAGGTGGTGGGATCCTGACAAGCAGTGCTGGGGTAGCTGGAGGGCGAGAGCAACCTGCCTGCTCAGGTGTCCCCAGCACTCCCCACGCTTGATGAAGATATCGCAGAATCCGGAGGATCCAATTTACCAACTGTCACTGTTAATGGAATCGCTGCACAAGGAAAACTCCGGGTTTGACAATTCAGGTGGACGGAGACAGAGCCCATTTCAGGTGAGCGCAAAAACTCGCCTTGCGCGGTACCTGCAACTGTCACGGGTGAAGGTGTTGGCTAATGAGGTGTGTGGGTATTAGGCTGGGACAGGTGGAGAACTCCCCGAGTCTCTTAATTTACTTTGAATAATTCATTAGCTAGCACTCTTCACCCATGACAGGCGCTGGTAAATCCCAGGCCGGAGCTGCTAATTAAAGTTGGGAGATAAAGGGAAGCTACTAACGAGATGCTAGACAAGGCCTCCAACAATGCCGAGGTGATTTTAAGCACATGAAGTTTCATTGTTGGTTTTCAGAGGAGGGTAAGGAAATGCTGAAGAATTTACACCGGTTGCTGCAGGCAATTAGAAATGAGTGTGGCTGTAGAGGAGAGGCTGGAGGAGGGGAGCTTCTCCTCGGGCCAGCAGGTACCTGTGGCACCTAGGGGGGTCCTCAGGGATCATTCAACATATTAATATGAAAAATTGTTTGCTATTTCACATTTAGCTTAAAAAAAAAAGATAAACTGTGGGGCTTTATCAGGCACATTTATGGATAAGTACGCTGCTGAGGTGCGACCTGTGTCTGCTCAACAACTGCTTACCTGTGGGATAGGGTGTAGTGGCGGCCCTGGTAGAGCTGGATAATGGTTGGACTTGATGACCTGAGAGATCTGTTCCAACCACAGTGATCCGGTGGTCCTTCCATGGTCCTTCCGTGGTCCTTCCGTGGCGATCCGCTCGTGTGCTGTTGTCAAGTGGAACTAAATCGGGAGCTTGTGGAATGAAAACATACCCATACGGTTTTTCATAGTAGAAATTATTTTTCCTTGCTGTTTCTTCTGCAATGTGAAATGTAGAAATTTCCAAGCGAAGGCTTTGTTGAAGAGCGTGGAAGATTGAATCTTGGGTTGGTCCTGTTGTCTGGCTGGCTCAGTACCCAGAAGTATCTGACGTTGCCGTACATTTCAATATGCTGCGTGTTCGGAATGAGATATCCAGAAATCTGTTTGGGGATATGGAGGAGGATAAACCCACACTTTCAGCGATTGTTTCCGAAGTATTAAATGCCACGTGCTGTTCAGACCAAACCAAATGTGTTAACGCAGCTCAGCTTAATGAGGAAAATGCCTGGTAGGGACAGCTGAGCAGCAGAGGTTCCCTGAGCATGGGAAAAGTGAGTGTGTGGAGGGAGTGTCTAAAGGGAAAATAAATATAATCGGTTGGATGCGTTAGCCGGAGGAGAGGCTGGGCCTCGGAGCTTGTGCAAGGGCTTGAAGAGCGGTAGGTGGAAAGGTTTGATGCAAGGTTGAGGCAGGAAAAGTGCAGTAGCCGTGGTAAAGGTGTTAAGATTAGAAAGTGATGCCTCTTGTCTTGGTAAAGCCGAGAGAGTTTTAAAGCCACAGCCACAGCAAGCGCCGTGGTTGAGGTGGGGAAAAAGAAGCACAAACCCCTATAGATCAGATGCATTAAAAAGTTGACCTGTCCGTGAACGCTGCGAGTGCTGAGCTGTGCGAAGCCCTCTCGTTGGTCAGGGTGCAGAACTAGGACATCAAACCCCTTTCTTTTGCAGCCGCTTCTGTGCCTGGGGCCTGAAGTGGTGAAGAAGGAAACTTCCCCGCAGGTCCCCTTGGGCTTGACGACTTAAATTCCCTTTCAACAGAGAGAAATTTAAATCCTAGACCCGATAGCAGTTTGTTCAGGGATTTTACCGGTGTTCTTGCACCACCTAAAAGACGCTGAAATGTTTTCTTTCACTTCAATCTGACTTTGACTTTGAAGAGGATGAAATGAGGCTGTTTGCTTCAGCGGTGACGCTGTTTAGAAAGAACCTTTGTATGTAAAGTACAGGGAAGGGAGGAACAGGGAGAGTTTTATGTGCATTTGGTGGTCTCCTGAATCAGGATCCGGGGCTGTTGGGAAGCAGCCTCATGGAGAACTTCTCCCCCGACCACCACTCTCAGCATCCGCCTCCGATGGCCCCTGAGGCTCTGGGTGGGCAGCAGGGCCAGGCTGTGTGCAGGGTCCTGGCTCCATGGCTAGAGAAGTGCCCTGTCCTTGGCCTTGGGAGATCAAGGCTGGAAGTCCAAATCTATAGAATATGTTTATCATACCTTGCTCTGTAAGCTGAGAGCACGTGGTGATTGACTCCTTGTAGCATCCCCTTGATGCTGGTGGAATAACCCTCAGGGTTTTCGTGTCAGCGAAGAGGTTGGCGGAGTCTCGGCAGGTGGGGAGGTGTTACTGGATTTCAAGCCGCCTTTTCATTCCTCCAGATCACTTATTTTCCAAAAGCGATATTTAGAAGACATATAAACTCGTTGCCTCTTCACCCGGCAGCCCTGCTTTCCATATTAACAATGCCTCAGCTGCCGAACCCACGCGTTGGTGTCTAGCTCCACGGAAGTTGCAGGAATTGCGTCATTAAGCGGCGAAATAATTCAGATGCGTGCACAGTGGTTCTGATGGTCCAGACGGGCTTTAACCACGCCCGTCGCTTTTCAAAGTCAACTTGGAGCTTGAAAATGTAAGTTTTAAGCGGTCAGTTTATCCGTCTAAAGGCAGTTTGTGAGTTTAGCCCGTGCTGGCCCCTGGCAGTCAGGGCTTGGGGTGATGAACCTGGGAAAGATCTTGTGCAGGAGCTTATTTCTGGTGAAAACGAGCACCTTTGTAATAAAGCACGTGGAACTGTAAACGAAAAGCTCAGAGTTGCCATTTAAAATGCCAGCGGCTCCTGCAAATCAATACTGGCTGTAGAGAGTTCCAAATGATAATGCAAATTCATCCTAGAGAGAAATATCCATCGTAGCCACGATACACTGATTTCTGCCAGACACAGCTTGATCCCATTTCCACTTACGTTTGTGGTGCTCTTGATAAATCCCTGGCCGGAAGATGACGCTCACATTTGAACCAAGTGCACCTTGGAGAAGGCCTTAGGAGCAGGGAACACAAAATAAACCCCACTCCTTGTTCCAGTTTTGGAGATGAGGGTTTTTCCAGCAGTGACTTTGAGCTCAAGCAGTGTGCTCCAGCAAATCAACTCCAGTCCAGGCTGGACCTCCAGCTTCATCTCCCCTAAGGCTTTTAACCTCCTTTGGCCTTGGCAATCCATAAGCGTCCGCTTCAGCTTCCCAGCAGTGTATTAAAAAATAATCAAGTCAATAGTTGGAGCTGTCGATGGGCAGGTGCTGCGGAGCTGGAAGCAGAGCGCGCTCCTCTGGCACCATCTCGGCTTGGGGAAGAAGCAGGGCTGGGCTGAAGGGAGGAGGTGACATCCCAGGGGTCTAGGTGGCAGCGCCCCTCACTCTGCAGGGGGTACCAAGTGGTGTCAAGGGAGAGCAGCTGCAGGAGAGCTTTGGGATTCCATCTCCAGAGCTACACAAGCCAGTTCTCACACATATCCTCTGATGGAAATTTATTTACCTCGGGCTGATCTGAGCTGAAACTGCACCAGAGAGAGGATCCTCTCCATAGGGCTCCTGAATGAGGGGCTGGAGCATGGCCAGAGAAGGGCAACGGAGCTGGGGAAGGGGCTGGAGCAGGAGTGTGGGGAGGAGCGGCTGAGGAAGCTGGGCTTGTTCAGCCTGGAGCAAAGGAGGCTCAGGGGAGATGTGGCTCTCCACAACTCCGTGAAGTTCAGGAGGTTGGAGACAGGGCGGGTCGGGCTCTGCTCCTAAGGAACAAGCAATAGGACAAGAGGAAGCGGCCTCCAGTTGCCCCAGGGGAGGTTGAGGTTGGAGCTGAGGAGCAATTCGTTGCCCTTTGGGGTTGTCCAGGCGTGTGCCAGGCTGCCCAGGGCAGGGCTGGAGTTCCCCTGCTCCCTGGAGGGGTTTCCAAGGGGTGGAGATGTGGTGCTGAGGGACAGGGCTCAGTGGTGCCCTGGCAGGGATGGGGCAATGGTTGGATTCCATGATCGGAAAGGTCTCTTCCAACCCAAGTGATTCTCTGATTCTCAATCTCTTGCCCACAAAGGCAGCCAGCAGGGCTGTCCCTTTTCCATGCCAAAGGGCAGTGAGGCCACGTGTGGGGCTGGCTCTGCGGGAAGCCGGGCTGCTTGTTGCCATCAGTGGCTGGGTGGAGTTGTCACCCATAGGAGTCTGTTAAGGATGGTGCTGCGTCTGTTCCTTTTTCTCCTTGGCACGGACGGGTTTGGTCTGTGATCTGCTGCTCTCGTGTGTGAAAAGGAATAGAGCTCTGCCCCAGGTGCCCCAGGATGAAAGTTTGTGCCTTTGAGAGTGTGACTGACACTTTCCATGGGCTATGACTCTCCTGGATGTCTCCTGTCACCTAGAAGAGGAGGTACTCTGTTGGGAACATTTTCTGCACGGCCCTTAGGACATCATCCCGGCCTGTGCACTGGGGAGAGGTAGCTCTATCACCAGGTGCATGTTCTCAGCTTTCACCACACTGGCTTTTTTATGGTAGGAGCAGCAGCTTTCACCGTCCCTGCTCCCTGCTGGGATCCTGCTGAGAGCAAAGGCAAAGCCCTGGGAGCGGCCGCAGCCTGCGGAGCGAGGCCGGGGACGAGGTGTTCTTCTGACAGCTCAATATTGTGCCATTTCTTCCTTTCTCACCACATTTGCTTCAGTAATTTGAGCTCTTCTGCGTGGAAGCCGCTCTCCTCTGGAAGGTCCGCTCGTGTCGGCTGTCCAGGCGTGCATGTGTGGGCTGAATTTGGGATCTCTAAATTACCTTTGAAGCACAGAGTAGAACTTAAACATCAACATTCCTTTTTTTTTTAATGGATTCAAGTCAATGGAAGTTTGCAGATGTTTTCCTATAGGGGCTTTATTTACTAGATGTTTTGCTATGTAACATGTTACTAAATTAACACAGCAACCTGAAAGTGATTGCTAAATCCAGGCTTCACCGCAAAATACGTGCCTGCTCCAGTACCGCCGCAAAATTCAGCCTCTTGTGAATATTCCCTACCACGTTCAGCTGGGACACGGTTGGACTCGATCTTAAAAGTCTTTTCCAACCAAAATGATTCCGTGATTCTACGGTGGGCTTTGGTATCCACACAAAAGGAAACAGCTTTGCGAGTGTAAGTGCTGCTAATGGTTTTAAAATGATGCGGTCGGTATCCTCGCCTTCTCTCTTCTGTTCCTCTTCTTAATATGAGCATTTTTATTTCCTTGAATCACAGGTTATCTAAATATGAATAGGTTCACATCAGCCAGCGCTGCCAGTACCACAAAAAGAATATAAATGTTGCGTTCGGTCCTGGGCTAAGAGGCCGAACGTGTGTCTGAAATGTAAATCCACCTTCTGCAGCCTCTTCTCGGCGCTCCTCGAAGCCGAGCCCCCTTTCTTTTTTATATGTATGTATATAAACATTAACCAATTATTTTGCTCTAGACTTCAAAATGGGTTTGCAGGAATCTGTTATCTGTGGTGTTCTGTTAATTTCCAGTGGCTGGTGATAATCAAGGCTTTATACAAAGCCTACAAGTTAGAGATGAGAAATCCTTGCTCCTTCCTCCGGATGCGTGTGGGAGGCCTGTACACTCTGTTAAGCTTTCCCTGTTTATTCAGTGGCCGGGCTTTGAATTGCACATGGCAATTTCTCGGCGTTCTTCATACTGACGTCCTCTGGAGCTCTGAGGGAAAATTACGGTGTGCTCTCGGTCGTTTGAGAGAATGAACTGAGGCGAGATCCGGTGCCATTTTGCACCCTGCGGAGACCCCAGGGAGCAAATGAGCCCCTGCGCTGGGGCACGCGCACGGAAACCACAGGCTGCGTTGGAGCAGCTGCCGCTGATGATAAGATATCAAAGCTGAAATTAAAAGTTTGCTATGATTTTTAGTTGTAAAAAACAGAAAAAAAACCCCTGACTCATTGAACCTAAAAACCTTTCCCTGCATTAGCAAAGTGCTAATTCAAAAGCAAAAAACTGCTCTTGATTCCAGTTTGGCCCAGAGTAGCCCCTGGTTTGATTCCTCCTGCTGAGACACCTAGTGTGGTGTCTGTGGGAGATTTCCCTCCGTGAACATCGTAGAATCCCGGACTGGTTTGGGTAGGAAGGGACCTTTCAGAGTCATCTGATGCAACCCCCCTGTAGGGAGCAGGGACATCTGCAACTAGAGCAGGTTGCTCAGAGCCCCATCCAACCTCCCCTGCAATGGGGCCAGGGATGGGGCAGCCACCACCTCTCGGGGCAGCCTGGGCCAGGCTCTCACCACCCTCAGCACCAACAATTTCTCTCTTCTCTCCACTCTACATCTCCCTCTTTTAGTTTAAACCATCACCTTGTCCTGTCCCACCAGGCCCTGCTCCAAAGTCTGTCCCCATCTTTCTGACAGGCGCCTGGAAGCCCTGAAAGGCCCCCAGAAGGTCTCCCTGGAGCCTTCTCTTCTGCAGGCTGCACAAGCCCAACTCTGCCAGCCTGGCCTCCCAGCAGAGAGTTCCAGCCCTCCCAGCATTTTTGTGTTCCTCCCGCTACTGGGAGCCGACCTGGCTTCAATTTGGTCCCACACGTGCCTGAGGTGCTGCTCTGGCACCAGTTGCCCCCACCTGCCTGGGCACCAACGTGGCTTTGATTTCCCAAGACCTGCTCCGTGTGTATTATTGTGCTAGGAGAGCCCCTGACTGATGAAAATCATCTTGCTGCAGCACCGTGTTTATTTTTTTTGCAATACCTTTACAAATATTTGTATTTAAAGCTTTCCCATTAGGAGTACTGACAAGTAATATGCACGAGGAATCATTAGCAGAGAAGGTGATTATTGCTTCTTCCTCTCAAGATGATTTAAGTCACTATTCTTGACAAATAAAGCAGCTGACCTTTTATTAAAAGGAATGACTGGTGTTAGTAATTAAAGTAGGACACACCGAACATAATACATCTTCAAAGCATCCCCGTGTAATTTATCTTTTCTTGCCTCATTTGAAAACCTTTCTTGCTTTTTTGAGGTTGCTCTTTTAAGGGATCTGAGGCACTGAAATATTTTGCTGCTTAGCGAGTGGAAAAAATAATTTTCTAACCTTAATTGCAAAAGTTCTTACAGATATTTGGCCTTTTTTTACGATATGAGGAATCCACTTTATAGCAGCATTTTGGTCATTTAAAGAATTCTTTTCCCCAAGGCATTGTTGGAAAGAAAAGCGACCCTCAGTGCTGTGCTGAAAGCCCGAGAGGTGACACGTGGACATCCCTCGCTGGGAGAGACTCTGGTTTCATCTCTTCTTGAGGTGTTCCTTCTCCGTAGGACATGGCGGCTCTGTCTTGTCTGTGGGCAAGCGAGGTACTACAGAAATCTGTATTTCCAGTCGAACAAAAAGGAAAATGTGGCCGTCTGAGCTGTCTGCAGCCTGGGCCGAGGAGCTCCACGGCTGCTGGGTGACTGCGAGGCTGCTGGCTCATTACTCTCACCAAGCTGTCAGGGAGTTTTAATCATAATTAGCAGCTTGAAAATCTGGAGTGTTTTGGCTTCCAAAAGATGGGAAGTCACTGCGATGTTTTTACTTTTACAGTATTTGTATGTAAACTTATTTTTCCCATTTAGTAATTTAACTTCTCATAGGGAAAAGAAAGTATCATCCATACCCTTAGTTCACTGGCTCTCAAATAGTTCTCATCTTGTAAACCAAATACATTTAAACCTTGGTTCACTGAGCTGCAGCGATGCTCCATAGTTGAACCATAGAATCATAGGCTGATTTGGGTGGGAAGGGACCTTCCAAGGTCGTCTGGTGCAACCCCCCTGCAGGGAGCAGGGACATCTGCAACTAGAGCAGGTTGCTCAGAGCCCCATCCAACCTCCCCTGCAATGGCTCCAGGGATGGGGCAGCCACCACCTCTCGGGGCAACCTGGGCCAGGCTCTTACCACCCTCAGCACCAACAATTCCTCCCTTCTCTCCAGTCTAAATCTCCCTCTTTTAGTTTCAACCCATCCCCCCTTGTCCTGTCCCACCAGGCCCTGCTCCAAAGTCTGTCCCCATCTTTCTGACAGGCCCCTGGAAGGTCTCCCTGGAGCCTTCTCTTCTCCAGGCTGCAGCACCCCAACTCTCCCTTACGTGTCCTTCACTGTGTTTTCCAGCTGCTGTCGGTGGTGGGACCAGGGGGAGTCAGGAGGGCGAGCAAGCGCCGTTTGCTCTCCACGGGGTCAATACCTTTTGGGCAGTTGGTGCACGCCTGGCACTGCCCGGCCGGCGCTCCCGTCCTGGCTGCTCTTGGCTTGCCTCTGATTGCCTCGGAGATGCCGCGACTCCTCCTTCCTGCCGGCTCCGATTTCCATGGGAGACGGTGTCTCCTGATCCCCAGAACTCCAGCTCAGCCCCTGGTTAGGTCTGGACAATCTGTTATCTGGGTGGAAGGTCCCCCAGATCATGAGCTTTCCTGCGCTAGTTAACTGTGTTTTGATTCCTGTGCGCTGTTAAATAAGCTTTTTCCTCAGAGTTAGTGGCCCAGCAGCTACCTGGCTCTAATGGTGTGTTGGATTTGCCCAGTTTCCAAGTACTGAAGTTCAGGATTAAAAAGCACTCTCAGACCAGCTTTCTGAAAGGGATTTTTTTCCCTCAGCTAATAAATATTTGTGTATATTTTTAGAAGAAATGGGCATTTATCTTTTCCCTATATTTTTTATCTTCTCCTCTACTTAAAGCATAATTGTTTAAGAACAAAATCCTTTTCCTAGCTTTTTTTTCTTTTCTTCGTTGTTTTAAGGGCACATGGAAGAGATGCATTTGAGCTTTCATTATTTGGGAAAGCAAGGCTCCTAATTAGTGTGTAACCAATGTCCTCCTTCGTAAGGTATGAGAGCACCTTATCTCTAGGTGTTCCTCTCAGAGTAAAAGGAGGAAACCAAGGAAGAAATCCGGGAAACCATGGATAATATTGTCTGTAGGAGCAGAAACCCTGTGAGCGCCCCAGAGATACGTGGGGCTCTTGGGCAGCAGATGTTTTCCAGCCTGGGTCGGATGTCACAAATGGACCAGAGAAAGAGATTTTTCTCTTTCGTATTGGGGATGATGAAAATCATGTCGTCCCCACGTCCAGTGATGGTACTGCGGATAAAATGACCTTTCCTGGTGTGTAATAGCAGGCATTCTGTTTCTGTTCTGGCTTTGGGGGATTCCGGCACGACTGAGGAATGATTTGGGAGCAGCCGTGGGGCGGTTCAGACCCCTCTGGTTGCGGGCAGGGCCATGAGAAGCCGGGTTTGGGGATGGCAGCTGCTGGGCGGGCGCCACCAGAAGGCAAAGCGGCCAGATTTCTGGTGGTTTTCCCTCTTCTCGGCAGATACTCTCAGCTGAGGGGATTCAAGGGAATTCTTTGAGGATACATCTCTCAAAGGCTTACTAGATCCTTTCCTCCCTTTTCTTCTTGCTGCCAGCGACAGGAAGCCCCGGCCAAGCGGACGCTCGTGGCCTTGGCCAGCCCCTCTGTTCTGTTCGCTGCTTCACCATTAGGTGTTTTCATTTCTAGGCAAAAACTGCTCCTACCATTCCTAGTACTGCTGGGGGACTCTGGTCACAAACTTGTCCCGGTCACAGGGCAGGTCCCACATCCACCAGGGTTTGGAATCTCTCCAGAGGAGACTCCACAGCTTCTCTGGGCAGCCTGGGCCAGGCTTTGCTACCGTTTTTTCTTTATGCTGCAGATCTGGTTCTCCTGGCCTCATTTTTTTTTTTAAACTTTATAACAAATTTCCTCATTTCCAAAAGTATTTCCAAATCTGCTACGAAAACAAAGTGAAGAACCATTTGAGCCCGATGTGCCCTTGGCTGTAGAGATGCTGCGGAGCCCAGCCCCGGGCACGGCCGTTCCGCTCCGGGGGGCCAAAGCCCACGGGAAGACGGCAGCTTCTCTCACTTCTGGCTTGTGCATCAGGAGATGGGTTTTTGACTCCCAAGCAGAATGGTTGTGCCGTTGCCATCCAGCCTGGTGGAAAGTGAAACAGTTCCCCGGTGGCAAGTAAAACAGTTCCCTGGCTTCCACATGCCCCCAGTTTGGTTACAGCTTTGGGAAAAACTACAGCGGGTGAAGGCGAGCGAGAAAAACAGTTTTCTCTCTCCTCTTCTGTCTCAAAAAAAACCCCCCATATATTTAAGTTCCTTTCCCAGCTGAACACTTTAGGAAATTTAGAAGTGTTTTTGAGATGGTATTGCGGTGAGCAGAGTTATCGCCAAATGGGCTGTTCTTTTAGCAGTAATAGCGGTGGTGCCTCAACACCTGCCTCGGCTTCCGTGGGAGCAGCTGCTTGAGACGGAAGCAGGAATGAAAGCGTGATGGTTTCCTAGCCCGGGCTCTTGTGCATCACCCCAGTGCGGCCGCCACCGCCTGACCTGGCTCTCGGGGCAGTCTCTGGGTGACTTCCCAGCGCTGGGGTGGCCTGTGTTGGTGAGGACTTTGAGCTGCTCTTGCTTAGAAAAACCAAAGGCGGCTGGTTTCTATGTAAAGGTTCCACACAGACATCTCTCTGAAGAGAACTATTGAGAAGATGGGGACGGACTTTTGAGCAGGGCCTGTTGCGGGATGGGTTGAAACTGAAGGAGGGAAGTTTAGACTGGAGAGAAGGGAGAGATTTTTGATGCTGAGGGTGGTGAGAGCCTGGCCCAGGTTGCTCCGAGAGGTGATTTCTCCTCATTTGAGTGAAACCTCACTCCTTTTCTGTTGCTTTTTCATGGTGGTGTTTAAAGCTTGCTTTGAGGAGATCCTGTTCTTTTGTTACTCTGTTTAAAAATAAGCCAATGGTGCAAGGTAAATATTATTTTGAAAAATAAGGTGTGAGGAATTAGCTGTGATTGCACAGTGGTGAAAAAACTCTGTTTTGTTGGAAAACTAGTGCGTATGGTTGGGGTCTGCTGTAAGGAGCAAGCTGGTCTTATTAAAGCAATCAAACAACGTACATAAAAAGGGCAAATATTTGCTGAAACGCTGCAAAGAGGAACTGGGTTAATGCTGCCCATCGCTGGCAAAATGTAATGTTTAAGCTTCATTTAAATTCTCTTTTTCTCTCTGACAAGTGTTTAGTATTCCTTGGAAGCTTTATTGATCAAGGAACTCTACTTAGAGTTGAAAAACCACCTGAGCTGTTTTAAAAGCACGTTTTGTAAACGACAAGTGAAACTGGGGTGCTGGCTTCCAGAGAGGTGGTCGCTGCCCCATCCCAGGGAAGGTTGGATGGGGCTCTGAGCAACCTGCTCGAGTTGCAATGTCCCTGCTCCCTGCAGGGGGGTTGCACCAGATGATCTTGGAAGGTCCCTTCCCACCCAAACTAGGCTGGGATTCTACATTTATCAATATATCTGTAGCATGTGGCATTGAAGAACAGAAGCCTGTTGCTGCATGTCCTCCACGTATCCTCAGCAAATCCATGACTCAGTATCTTTTTGGAATGAAGTTGTGAGAAATTTGAGGGAAACGGAGGACGAAGACAGAAAACCAGCCCTTGAGAGCATCAGACTTTGAGAACCTCTGAAAGGAAAAAGAGAAGCTTGACAGTCAGGAGTCAAATTTATTAGGCAGATATTAAATGCAATTAAGACATCCTCTTTGACACAGAAAAGCATCTCAAGTGTGAAAGAGCTGATCAGAAGCAGGGACTGTGTCTGCCAGCCATTGCTGATGGTATTAAGATACCGTCTTTCTGCAAGGGGCTAGAGCTGGATTGCTCTGAGCTTAACTGGCCAATCCAGGCTCACACTGAATCCCCTTCAGGTTGTACTCGATGTTTAGATTTGTCTTAATGTAGAGTATTTTGCCCTTTTAATTTATCGCTTTTGCTTGTATTAGGAACGTGGGCTTTTCTCTTCACGCTACGCTGGTTGTACTGCCCTTGACGATGCACAGTACGGAGAACCTGCTCCATCCAGCTGGGTGTTACCCTGGGAGAGACCTTCGGCTGCTCCCTGGAGACAGGCTGGCCTTCCCTTTGTCCGTGCTGTTAGATGGCCAAGAACGGGCAAGATCCAGCCATGTGGGAGTTAAAACATTGAGCTCTGTCCTTCTCATTTCTGCGCAGCTTGGGGCAAGGGCTGGTGGAGTTCCTGATGAGCTGCCTTTGAAGATTCGGTCCTGTATAAGTTTGATTATGGCACTAAGGTGATGAAGACTAAAATACAATGGCTTCTTCCGTTAATTTAGACAATTAATGAGCTTTTTAGAACAGCGGTAACTTTCTTGATAGTTGTTCACATTGTTTCATGCCAAGGAATTTTTCATATGTTTCCACGATAGATGTTTTTAAACCTCGGATTCCCGAAGGAGTTAAATTCTGGTGTTGCTCTCAGGTCAATCTCCTTAATGACACCTCTTTCCCTTCAGACACTTTGCAGGACGTGGGCTGGGTGAAACTGTGTTGCTTGGAGCCAGTTTTGACTCCGTGGCTTGACCGTAGTTGTGTTGTTCTTACTTGCATCTGCTCCAAGGAAAGCGAATTTAGAACTGCTCAAAGCTTAGATGCCCTCTAAAGGTCCACTGAATTTCTCATGTAAGATTAAAATACAGTCTTATGGGCTTCCTATTATGTTTAACATCAGAAGAAAGAAGTTATGGACTGGGAAATTTTCAATGATCAAGCAGCTCACTCAAATGTGACCTAAAATTTGCCTCAGATAGTCTCAGAAAATTCTGTCTTTTTAATCCAGTTCCCTTTCTCGGCAATTACTTTTAAGCATGGTTAGTGCAAAGATTTTCTATTCCAATCACTTAAGCCACCATCATTAATGGAGAAAGCTCAGCCAGGATTCTTTTTTTCATTATGCATTCCTTTTAAAAAAAAAAAAATAAAAAAAAATTGCTTTTTCTTCCCAAGTCAGAGTGTTTCAGTTTCAAATTCATGGTGTCTTCCCAGGTTGAAAGGCTCATTCTTCCTGACGGGTGTCAGGTTCTCTGGTGAAGCAGATTAATATTAAAGGACAATAAATGAATGACAGAGGAAATCTTTAAAATCTTCTCAGCCTAAGACGCTCAGCTGTGGACTTTCAATGCCTATAAAATAGGATTTTTCGTATTTAACGTTGCCTTTTCCCTTTAGCTGAATGGTTCCTCCCCTGTGCTGAGTTGAGATCGTGTCCCACGCTTCAAATTCCCCCTTGACCTGCGTGAGGAATCTCTGCTCGTCGCCCTTGGGGCCGTCTTTGGTGTGAAGGCAGCTTTGCCTGTGGGGGAAGTGGTTCCTTCATGGGGGGATATCTTGATGAGTTTATTGCTTCAAGAGCGCCGTAAATGTAGAGGTTGACTCAGGTTTGCATATACGTGCAGCCTATAGGTGTGACAGTCCGTGGCTCTCCGTGATGAGCCTCTCCGAGGCTCTCCTGATGACCAGGCAGAAGAGGGCGCTCATTACGGGGGGTGATTGGGCAGGGTGAATTGCTGAGCGCTTCCTCCCGTTTTCTAGGATGTCTTTCCCTCTGTGTCCGTACTTGAAACAGATTTCTGTGTGGTACATAGTACAGAGAGCTGCAGGATGGGACTCGGAGCAGTGGTGCACCGCATGCAATGCCATCGGGGGGCACCTTGCAGCCAGAGGTGCTGGGCTCGTTGGATGTGCACAACTCACAGTTTCAGAGGTGTCTTCAGGGCTTCCAGGCATCTGGTCTTCTCCCTGATATCAGAAACTTTCAGAAACCCACGTAGTCAAACTGGGAGTTCAACTGGGTGACCTTTAAAGGAAACTTCCCACCCAGGACATTCTATGCTTCTATGAAATCATGGGTTTATTTTTATTTGTTCAAGGCAGATTTTTCCTCAAAGGAAAATTTGTCCAAGGAAGCCCATATTTATAATGGTTTTAAGACATGCTCAAGTATCCCATCTTCAACAATTCCTCTTTTTGTTTGTAACAAGGATTGATGGTATACGCACAGAACTTCTTGTGGCCACAGGGTGTCCTAAGAAGATTTGGACGTTAGGAAGAAGCTCTTTACTCTGAGGGTGGTGAGAGCCTGGCCCGCGGAGGTTGGATGGTGCTCTGAGCAACCTGCTCGAGTTGCAGATGTCCCTGCAGGGGGGTTGCACCGGATGACCTTGGAAGGTTCCTTCCCTCCCAAACCAGTCTGGGATTCTATGCTTCTGTGATTCTGAGCCAGGAGTGTTGATGTTATTTGTGTGTTGCCCATACCTGCTGAGCTTTTGGTTCAGGTCAGTCACAATGGTGACACAACCTGTGAGATCTTTTACGGTGACATAACCTGTGAGATCTTTTACAGTTACCTAAATGTTGACAACTAAAGCATCTTAAAAAGTGACGTGTACCTCACCGCGTTTCCCTCTGTGCCCTCCTGGAAAACACGAGGGCGAGTCGCCAGAGTGACATGCCCAGCAGACCGTGTCCTTTTTCGCACGGAGGGAAACGCTCCTCATCTGCTCTCGTCAGACCTGCTTTCATGAATAAATTCAGAAGATCCTCTTAGATTCAGATAATATTTCCTGTACAACCATGTCACGTTGTACCCAGTGCTCGCTGGCGCTGCCTGCGGGCTCTCTGACTCCTGCTTGCTCCCATCACCCCGTGCCGTTCCCCAGTCCGACCCAGAGAGCTGCAAAAAGTTTTCAAGGCACTGCTCTTTTTTTGAGTGAGAGCCCTCGGTGCCCGGCACAGGGAAGCGGAGGCCGATTCAGGGAGTGCCAGCTGGCCCTGGCACAGCTTTTCTCCAGCCCTGTGATGCAAAGGGGGAGCTTCTCCACTGTGGGGTTCTTCCCTCCTCTGTCTGCCCAGGAGCAAGGTCTGAAGCCAGCCCTACCCCTGCGCGGTGCATGGCCTCAGGAGACCTGCTGGAGAAGCCCTGTCCACCTTCCAGAGGTAGATCTGAGAATCTGTCTCAAATCCTCCTTCATTCAGGGGGTGCAAAAGAGCTCACTGGTCTGAGGAGGAGACATCACAGGGACTACTGACCGGGGTGATTAGACTAGACGTTTTCAAATGAGGAATTTTGAGATGTCAAAGGTAATTATCCATGGAAATGAAGCTCCAGAGAAGTATGTTCTCCATCTCTGATTGCATAGGCGCTTTTCTGAGCGGTGTGGCACAAGTTGTCTGAAGTAGTGCAGAGATTGGGCTAAATCCTGGTGAGTAGGTTGTGGGATATTCCCTGGCAGCGCTTCCATGGCAGTAGTTTAATTCACAGAGTTTTCTAGTGCTGGGAGCATACAGAGGTTCAGAACAGGGTCACAGTGGCCCTCATGTCCTCGCCCGTAACTGTGCTCGACACTGAGCCCAGGTGTGGCTGTGGGCCCAGGATCTCCGTCCCAGATGGTGGCTGGGAAGACAGAGATGCCACCACACTAGTTCGCTTGGACGTGGGCTCTTCATCATCACCTGCAAGGTACCTCAGCTCCTGTGTGACCTTTTCTGGGGTGTTTACAGCTCTGTAGGTTCACAGCCCTTCTTCCAGGTACACAAACTGAAGTCCTTCCCATCGCTTGGCTGCTGCTCAGCAGCCCGATGGCTGGCGGTGCAGCGATGAGGTCATCACCAGTTCCGGGACTGTGCCGCAGCACCGCGTGGGAACCCTGCGGCGAGCAAAAATAAAGACTCGCTTTTAATAATTTATCGTTCACTTCCAGTATTAGGCTTAATTGTTCCGCGACTCTTTAATGCGGAGGTGCATTAAGAAGCCGGCTCCGTGTCTCTCGCAAAGGTGAGTGGCCAAAGCCTGTTCGCAGAGCGACTTCTTACAGGATCCTTACATTGATTCCTCCTCTTTTGAAGAGGCACCGGCTTTTTTCTGCCTCCCATTCACCCTTTTTTTGCTGTGAATTTTTAATTATTACCTCAGTGTCACGGGGAAAAGCTGTAATTGCCTGAGTCTGGGGTTGTAGAGCTTTGCCTTTGCTGGAGGCCTGCAGTATTTTGCTGCTGTAAAATGCTGGATTGTTGAGGAGCGCAGGAGAATTCCGGCTGAGTAATTGTCTCGGGTCGATACCTGTGCCGCCGAGTGTGGCCGTGTGGGGAAGCTTCCCAACCGCAGCCGCCGCTGGGACCGCCGCGCGTTGCGGGGCCGGGGCCTCTCTTGCTTACAGAAAATAAATGTATTGAGATGCTGGTCTGTATTGATTAAAGCCCAGCTCTTCCCTGGGCACACCTTTGCCTGTGTTTTAACAGAAAAATACTGTGAAACGAGAGAGAATTATTTAAGTGGCAGCCCTGAGACCAATAAATACTAAATAATAATAAATAAATACTAAATAATACATACTAAGTCCTGGGAAAGGTCCCTGTTGACCACCAGACTCTGTAACTGGTCCCTAAGGTATCTGGGTAACGAGAAGAGTAGAGTTAAAGGTTGGACCTGATGACCTTATAGGTCATTTCCAGCCTAGGTGATTCTATGATTCATGGCTATTCCCATCCTCTTCCCTGCCAGCAGCCGCTCCCCGTTCCAGTGCAGCCCTGTGGGTGCCCTGAAACAGAATATTAAACTGGTGCATCAATTTCTGTTTCCCTTCTCCCAAAATAATCAATTTTCAAGAAGCCGGTTTTTACACAACATTACCTGTGACTGTTCTGTTTAGTTTTTCCTTATAGATTTTTTTTTTTTTTTAGTGCATAACTCTTGAAATTGCTTCTGGTCAATAAGCCCTTTTCATTGTTGGCTATCTTTTGTACGTAGTCCAATCAGTTAATTATAAGGGCGGGGGGAGGTCTTTTAAAATACAGTTTCTGTGTTTTGTTTCTCAAACGCATTTGTTTGGTGAGGCAAAATGCAAACAAGTAAAATCTAATAGAAGCCAAAATCGGGTCTCCCTGAGGGCAGCGCTTTGTTTCCGTGGAAGTTCAACACAAAGAGGTACACAACTAATCCCAAATGTTAACAGAGAAACACAAGTTGTCACTCTTCCCCATGGCCCTCACGCCGCTCTGACAGAACGGCACCGGCTGGACCGCGTTTTCCTTGGCAATAGTGGTGGCGGTGTAGTGCGGGGGGCTGCTCCGTGGGCGCTCTCCTGCTTGGGCAGCTCGGGGGAAGTTCTCCTCTGCTGCTAGAGGTTTGGAAGGATGAGGGGGAACGTGTATTTGGTGCCCGCAGGGCAAGTAGTGGCTTGGCTCAGGAAGGCTTCCGAAAGACGCCTGCGGTCTGCCTGCTTATCCCTCCTCCAGCTACAAAGATGAAGTATTTTCTCACCCTTACACGTTAATCACACCCAGCTCAAGGTGTGGGTTGTGAGAGGTGGGAGATCAGCATATTTTCTCAGCAGTCTTTCCACAGCAATGAGCTGGTCTTCCTGGGCAGGCTGGTGAGCACACCACTGGGGCTCCAGCCCAGGCTTTGAAATAGGTGTTTGCTCTCCAGAGCTTTCTTTTCAGCTCCTTTTTGGAGCACGTTGAGAACTTTCTGAGCACCTTGGAGAAGACAAGAGCTTAACATCCCCTGCTGCAGTGGATGGCCCTTCCAAATGACACTGACCTTCTTACCGAAGCCATGGCCCCGTATGTCGTTACGTATGCAAATCAAGTAATTACTTGGTGCTATGCAATTGCATGCGCATTTTTGCGTGGGTAATTTGGAAAATTGTGCCTCAGGTGTTAAATGCTAACTCTTTTTCCACACTCAAATATTTATTTTAATGCATTTTATTCACATCCCTTGAAAATTCCTCATTGACTTAGATCGCGATTTCCCCTAGGAGGGAAGAAGAGTTTGGTTTTATTTTTATTTTTGATCCATAGTTTGGTTTATAACAGGAATAAGCCCTTGGTAGAATATTTGCAGTTAAAAATAAATAAAAAAAAAAGCATTGAGATTGATTAAATGTCTGAGGTTCCTCGTGGCCATTAACCAAACTTGGCAGCCATTTATTGCTGTGAACAGGGCAAAGCAGTGGAGAGAATCCTTGGAATACAGGAAGTCCCTTCAATGTCGTGAAGTATAAATAGCAGCGTGGCGATGTAGAAGTTATGTCTTTTAGTAATGACATAGTAGTAGTGTGTTCCGGGTAATAATGTCTTCCTAGTAACCGGTGCTCCGAGTTTTTTCCTTTCTGACGAGCGTCGGTTGTTTGCCATTTCTCAGGAATTGTTTGCCATTGCTGTTGAACACAATTTCTACTCAAAAAAAGATCTACCCCTTTACTTCTAGTTAGTAAAGAAAGAAAGACAGAAGAAAGTTGGATGAATGGCTGGATAAGAGGAAAGAGGGAAAACCTAATCTGCTCATCTCCCTCCCTCCCCCAGGACAGCGCTTTTATTCAGATCCCTGCAAATCTCCTTATGACATTGTTTCCGAGAACAGCCCTTTATTTGAACTACGTCGGAGTCTCTGGGATTAGTCCGAATTCCCTTCTGAGTGCAGAGGGAGGCAGCTCAGCGACTGGCTGCGGCCCGGTCCCCTGGCAATGGCCAACACCTCTGGTCCCAAGGGTCAAAAGGTGCCAAGAAACCGGGCGGAGCACCGGGACCGCGGCGGCCGAGCGATGTTGCGGGGTACGTTGAACAGCTCTGCGGCCGAACGCTGCCAAAACCTTGGCCGGTACCTGCGAGGCTGCCGACAGCTCCCGGATTGAAATGCAGACCTCCCCAGCAGCTCTTCCCCTTGCAGGCCGGGCCGCTTCCCAGCTCCCCAGGCAGCATCTCACCTTCTTGGGACAAACTGCCCCAAAATGGCCGGCGTCCTTTTCACTGGGGACAAAAAAAAAGACTTTTCTGGAACATACATCAGGATTTAGTTCTTTATTAGATTTATTTATTGGATTTTTCTAGGCCACTTGCTTACCCTAAATATTTTTCCTTTCTAGTCTCTGGCTGTTACCGATGGACCCAATTAGGCAGATTTCAATCAGCGCTGCGCTCGGGGCCCCAGGTTTAATGATGACTTGCTTTGAAGCTGTGCTCCTACTTCTGAGACTCGGGCAACTGGTCTCTGTTGCCTGCTTGAGAGAGCTGCAGAAAGGGCTTTGCACGAGTGTTTGTTCTCTGGTGTGCTTCAGGTGACAGCTCAGGGCTCCTGTCTTGTCCGCGGCGTTGGTGTGGGGATCACAGTCTTGGTGTTACAGAATCACAGAATTGTCAGGGTTGGAAGGGACCTTGAAGATCATCCAGTTCCAACGCACCTGCCATGGGCAGGGACACCTCCCACTAGAGCAGGTTGCTCAGAGCCCCATCCAACCTGGCCTTAAAAACTTCCAGGGATGGGGCAGCCACCACCTCTCTGGGCAACCTGGGCCAGGCTCTCACCACCATTCTTCATAATGTCCAATCTAAATCTGCCCTCCTCTAGTTTGGATCCATTCACCCTTGTCCTGTTGCTACCCAACATCCTAAAAAGTCCCTCCCCAGATGTCTTGTAGGCCCCCTTCAGATACTGGAAGAACACCAGAAGGTCTCCTCACAGCCTTCTCTTCTCCAGACCGTTGGAGATTTGAGGGTCAGATCCGCCAACGGAGTTCAGAGCCAGGGGTAGCTCGTTGGGATGGGATGGAGGGATTCACCAGCTTCTGAAGCTGATAGAGGTCCCCTCCTCTTCTGCCAGACCGCAGGCAGGTTGTCTGTGCTCGGCACCGCGGTGGTCCAGGGGCTGGAGGCTCAGCCTGGTATCCCTTTCTCCTCAGTAGAGGCTCCAGGCCCGTGGTATGGCTTTGTGGTGGGCTCAGTGGGAGGAACAATGGGTGGGATGGTGCAGACTGGGCTGTTCTCCAGCAGCAGTGTCTCCTGTGGGGCTGGGCCATCCCCAGCCGGCACTGGGTGAGCGGCTGGGAGGCTTTCCCTTGCCCACGGCTTTCTTCTGGAAGGTTTAACATAAGGAGAACCTGGTCTTTTCAGATAAGTTTTTATAATTTTTTTACTTGTTATTTCATTGTCAAATACATCGTTCCCTTCAAAGCGCAGTGATGGCCGCTGGAAGCGAGAGTGTTATTTTGAAACTTCAGAGATAGAAAATGTGTTGGTTCCAGGTCCAGAAATACATGGGCAGCGTTACAAGTTGTTTGTCTGAGAAATTAAAGTCATCGCCCTGAGTGGACGATATTTACAGTATCTCTCTGGTTTTATTTCACAGCCTCAGTGTAAATCCTTAGCTCCACACAAAAATTTATTATTTACCTTTGTCTCTGGAGACCTTGTCTCACATTATTTATCATATATATTGTGTGCGATTATATTTCCACTTCAAATTCTCCCTGGCAGAGAGGAGTGTTTCTTGGCACCTCTCTTTATTACGCTTTGTCCTCGGCGATTCTTTTTCCCCGGTCGAGTCAGCATGTCAGACGAGCAGGTTCCGTGATTTATTACTCCGCTTCCATACTTTTTGTCTCGAGCATCCAGCTGTTCTCCAGCTGTTGCTTCAGCACGTGTCTTACTCTGAGAAGGTTTTAACGATACTGTAAAAGCTCTGATGTAATTCATCTCCGTAATCCGACGTGATTATTTTAGGTACTGTAATCACCACTGGTTGTCTTTTTGCTTTCTTTTTTGAAATTTTTTTATTTTGAATATGCCTAGAACCGAGAGCAAACGGCAACGGTTTCTTGCTCTACTCTGTTGGAACATCACAGGAAACTCTAATTTTAATTCAGGGAGCTCGGAGGTCAGCGCAAAGAGCACTTAAATATCTATTAAAGAGTGAGCAATAGCCTTCTATCGGTCATCGGGGAAATTGTGCTCACAGGCAGCTCCAGAGCCTGTAGAGTTTTAGCAGCGAGTGCTTAAAGACGTGTTAATTGCTCTGAGCATTATCAGAGATGTTTCTTTAAGTACATCTATTTCATTTGGGGTGGAAGTTAAAAATTGGACTCTATTGTTCATTGGTCATCCTAATCCAGCCTGTGGCACGGGCAAGGAAATTCTATAAGAGGACGGGTATTTACCCCCCTTGGTGTGTTTGCTTATTCTGATTATGTTATTTCCTCTACTTTACATTGACACATTGGAAATGCTGCCTAATTTGTGCCGTCGGGGAAAACATCGCATCGAACTGAGTGCAGATCTCAGTATTCCTGCCACATTTAATCGAAAAGCTGCTTTAGTTTTATCCAGATTGTAGTTTTATCCAGGGGCTTTCAGTGAGTTTGGCCCTTTGGTGGCGTGGGGGTGTTTTTGGGGCCAGTACAACAAAAGGGACCGGGCTGGTTTGCAGCGAGGGTACGTGGGCAGTGGAACAAACACCCGAGGTCGCAGGACTGTTCCGTGAAACGTGGGTGACTCAACGGTGTGTGGAAAGAAACACAGCTGGGGGTTGGTCTCCTCTCCCAAGTAACCAGTGATAGGACGAGAGGAAACGGGCTTAGGTTGTGCCAAGGGAGGTTTAGGTTGGGTATTAGAAAAAAATTCTCTACTTAAAAATGGTGAGGCCTTGGAACAGGCTGCCCAGGAAGAGGTGGAATTCCCCATCCCTGAAAGGGTTCAGAAAACGTTCAGGACATGGTTTAGTGGTCATGATAATGTTAGGTCGACTGTTGGACTTATCTTGGAGGTCTTTTCCAACCTTAACGAGTCTGTGATTCTAAGAAAAGATTTTTGTAAGGTTATCTTTTCATCACTTTTCCAGTTTATCAGAGTAATGCTGATTATTGTCAACCACACAGCTTTAGAAAGACAAGGTGGGGTTTTTCAGACCGTTGCAGGCCTTGCTGTGAGGCAGCAGCTCTGCAGTGGTGCGTCCGGCCGCGCCGGTGCCCATCCAGCTGTACTCTCCCATTTCCGTGCCGTCCCATCGCCGTCGGCGAGGCAGAGGGAGCGGCGGGAGCTGAGCCGCAGCCTGGGGCCGGCTTGGCCCTCGTCCATGACGTTTGTCCTGGCCGTGGTGCAAGGGCTTCGAGTCCAGACTGGGACGTGGGCTCCAATGCAGATTTATTCGTTTTTTCCTTAGGTGCTAAGTGGTGATCGTGTTGTGCCGTGTGGTGTTCCCATCGTTCTTTTAAATGTTTTCTTCAGAATTGTCGCAATTGACAGGTTTTATTTCTACTTGTAGTGCGAATAAAGAATTTCCGTGTGTGTGATGGTGAGGCTGGCCTTGAGGCCGAGCAGGGTGGGCTCTGCCGGTACCTCAGCTGGGAGCGGTGACTTGTGACCGGGTCAGGCAGCAAAGCCGGGCATCGCCGGGATGGATTTTGAGGAGAAAAAGGGATGGGCTGGGTTGCATCTGTTGCCACTGTCCTGGGGATCTGATCCGTGGAGTCTGTTCTCAGAAGAGTCAGAGCTCCCTCTGCTTGCAGGCAAGTTCTGTATCACGCTAGTCATGTCCACACTGGGATGTGAAGGTGTCCCGTAGGAAACGGGGTCAAACTGGGGGCTGTTCGGGGCTGTGGTAAAACCAGTGAGAAACCAGGATGCACGTGATCTTTGGAACTGAGCGGGGTTGTGAAGGCTTTCGATTGATCAGAAGGTTTCCAGTGGATTTGCAAAAATAGTGGAATGTACCTACCTTGGAAAAAATAGAGGGTGGTACCTGTCTTTGTCTGCACTGCAAATCAATTCTAGTTTGTCCAAAAGTCATATATGACTTTGATCCGTTGGATTTGGCAGGTGGGCCAAATTCTCATCTGATGTCAGTTAATGACTTTGATAATGATGCTTAATATCAGCTCAGGGTACTGCCCAACATTTCCTAAGTTAGGATTTTTTTTTTTTTCTTTCTCTCAAAACTCAGGAGAAAAACACGACGTGAAAACCATCTTGTCGGGCCAGATTGGAACTGACTCGAGTGTTAAATTCGTAAGAGGAGCCTTTCTTGTGCTTTAATTATCCAGAGGCGGCGCGTCCACGGGGCTGTCACATCCCGGTGATGTCCCGGCGTTGCCGTTCCTGTAAATCGGCAGTAATTGAGCTGGGATTATCTGTGGCAGCGGAAGCACAGCCAGTCCCTTTGTTCAGCCAGCCCCAAAAAGGCTTTTTTTGGATGCATAAGCGTAAAGTTTCTTATAAGGCCCGGGGCTCAAACCCTGCTCAAAGCGCGTGGTTCTGCAGCTCCTGAGGGGTTGTGAGCCGGGGGTGGGCGATTCTGTGCCATCGGCAGCTCTGGGATGTCCCGTTGGCCAGCGCTACGGGAGCGTCGCCTGGAAGCGGATGGAGTCACCGCGCAACGGTGCCTGCGAGTGGCTGCCGTGTGGAGACGAGCCCCTCTTTGGTTCTCAGCGCCCTGCCGAGCTCGAGAGCGCTGCCAGCGTGTCCTCAGGAGGTTCTCCACCAGCAGCTTGTCGACCTTTGAATTTTGAAGCGCTTTGCTGGGGGGGTGTGGCGGCTTCAGCCAGTTAAAAAGCACCTCTGCGTTCGCAACGGCCGGCCCGTTTCGCTATTTTGAGAGAGATTATGTAAAATTCTGATCGTGAAGTCATTCTGAGCCCCCCCACCCCTGCTTGGAGCGTGGGGAGGCGGCAACGTCTCTGAAGATGTGGGTCTGTAGAACAACAGGCATTCACGGGGAGAAACCCCACGGCCCTCGTTATTACAAACAAAACCAAACATAAAAACCCTATGCCAAACAAACTGACAAGAAAACACGTCTGGAATGCTGCTTTTCCACCCCCCCTCCCTATATTTTGCTTGTTTGGAGTTCTGCACTCGGCCATGGAGGCTGCAATTCTGGTGACTTCTCTCTAAGAGGTCACGGGGGTCTGTGGTGGGACCGGCCGTGTTCAGCTTGGAGCATCTGGATCCTTATTTCGCAGCGTTAAAGTGTTCTGACCGTGTTGGCACCTCATGTAAAGGATGCCGTGGGGAATCTGGAAGCAAAATCGGATCAAAACGTAGGCAAAGCGTTGCCCCCAGGGTAAATCTGCTGGGCTTGTGTCTGTTTGCCAGCCTAAGGACAGGGTGTGCAGTGAGGAAGGAAAGAAAGGGCAGCAAAGGAATGAAAGGGAACACGCACAGGGAAATTCAGAGAAAACTCCTAGAGTCAGGCTCAGGAAATAAATACTGTTGAATTGTATGTATCCTTCATTTTCAAAATACCCCGTAAGAACATAAATACTGAAGTAGGGTTCTGTAAAAGATTGGTTCGATCCCAACAGGCATTTTCCCCAAAAGCTGGCACCGGGAGCCGCCGTGCCAGCAGGGAGCTGCGGGGAGCCGCCACGAAGTGCTGCGGGGCACGGCTTCCCTGTGCCATCGGAATTCAGGTCAGGACTCTGCCGAACCACGGGAATGGGGCACAGTCCAGCGCTGCTGAGGAGCACGGGGCGGGAGAGATGCTCCTCGGCTGGGAGAGGAGGGGAGGGACCACCTGCAACTCCTCCTGAAATGCTGAGTGCCAGATTAGATTTGGATTTATAACAGTTATTAATCGCTCAATTTATAACCCAATTTACAAAATCTCAGCAGAGTGGTCACCTTAATTAATCAGGTTGTAATGGAGAAAGACTGAAAAGGGAGAGAAGTAGAGGAGAAGAGAAGGAACAGGCAGATGTGTCTTTCCAATGTTGCTGCCCGTAAGTGTTTGAATATTCCGGTTACTCGTGTAGAGCTCCGGAAGGAAGCTCGGAGAAGTGGCGGCACCTTAATAAGAGACCTGCCAGTCAACCTGCAAATGAGGGCAGGCTTCCCGAGTCATCGTCCGCTCTGGTGAGATACTCATCTCTATCTGATAAATTAATTAAAGATGGCTGTTTGGGGTCAAATCTGACCTCTCCTTTGATAAAAGAGTCAGTCAGTACTGGGGACTACTGAGTGGAGAACACCAGTCATTGGCTGGCAGAAAACCCACGGCCCTTGTTATTACAAACAAAACCAAACATAAAAACCCCAAGCCAAACAAAACAAGACAACCCCAAACAAACCAACCAACCAAAAAGAAAGGTGGGGGGAAGCAGCGTTCCAGGTGTGTATTTTGGAATCCTGAGTGTTCAAAAATCTGCAGGGTGTGCTCTAACTCAAGGGCTTCTCCAGTGCATTTGACTGAATTTTCAAAAAAACCAAAATTTTGGGAAATTCATCTGGTCTTTGCTCTTCAGAGCTCCTGTGTGAGCGGTCAGAGCCAGGCGGTGCCAGGGCCACACGTGCCCACCCAGGGCCGGCTGTGCCCGCAGCCCTCCCAAGCGCACGGCCCGGAGCAGCCCGCTCTCGGCAGGGTTTCGTCCATTGCCTGCGCTTCCGATGGCGGGCTGTCGGCTGAGGAATCTTTGATGCCTTACCTGTGTCTGATGCATCAAACACCTACCTGCTGGAGGGCAGCTCCAGACGTAGGGGCTGGTGGGACGTGAGCTCCGCCGCCTCCGTTGCAGCTTTGCTGGGTGGAGGCCGCGTACGCCCGGGGTTACCAAGTTATTTTCAGGCAGTAAAACACCAGGTGCTTTGTAATTTGTGTGGTCTGTGTGCCTGAGGAGCTGCACTGCCTTTTTACATCCAGCTGTTGCTTTCTTCGGTCTGAAACACTTCTCCATGCTGGTAGAAACAAGCTGTTAGGGCTATCGTGGAATCCTAGACTGGTAGGGGTTGGAAGGGACCTCTGGAGATCATGGAGTCCAACCCCCCTGCCAGCGCAGGGTCATCCAGGGCAGGACACACAGCAACAGATCCAGGGGGGGTTGGAAAGTCTCCAGAGAAGGAGACTCCACCACCTCTCTGGGCAGCCTGGGCCAGGCTCCATCACCCTCACACCAAAGAAGTTTCTCCTCCTGTTGAGGTGGAACCTCCTGGGTTCCAGTTTGTGCCCATTGCCCCTCATCCTGTCCCAGGGCACCACTGACAAGAGCCTGGCCCCTTCTGCTTGACACCGATCGATCATAGCATGGGTTGGGTCGGAAGGGACCTTAAAGGCGGGTTACGGCTTCACCACCTGTGAAGCTCCTCAGTAAATCAGCCCTTCTGCTCTTAGCTTTCCTTAACCGTGAAACACAGGTTTCCAAGGGGAGAGAAGTGTTACAAGGAGAAATATTCACTTCTTAGATGAAAAGACTTCTGGAAGGTACAGCATCTTCCGTGCTTTTCCATTCTACAGTTATTTCTCAGTCAACTACCTAAATAATTTCTTTCTACTTTCAATTCTCACGTATCTCTGCCTGCACTGTACAGGATTCAACCGTACTTATTAAAAGACTCGGTCTTTGTGTTTGTGACCCTTTTGCAGCTCAGCAGCGTTGCTCAGAGGTAAAACTGGCCAGCCCAGGCTGCTCAGCACGGGTGGCACTGGCTGGTGGTTCGTGTCGCCTGGAGCTGGTCTGGTGAATCCATCCCCGTCGCTCCAAGGTTGTGGTTTCCACCCCGCACGGCACCACCCCAGAAGCGTGCTGCTGCAGGATGCAGGCATCGGGTCTGACTTCTAAGCTTAGATACCTTTATGAGAGTCATTTCTGAGGTGCAAATAATGGAACTGCACCAGAACCAAAACTTCAGGAGAAGTAAATTCCGTTGGGTGACTTCAGATGCAGGTTTTTTTCCCCCGCATCCTACAAATTACGAAGGAAATGAGAACGAACAATGAAATCCAGCGACAGCAAAGTCAGAAAAGTTTATGATGTCTGTTGCTGCCACAGAAATCAGAGCTTTCCTCGCATAAAAGCAGCATATTTTGGGTATAAATAGTGTGCCCTGGCAGAGAGATGGGCCCTGCGCAAATACAGGGTTTGATTATGGCACGGTTTTGTCACCCTGGATCTATAAACACTCTCCCAGTGTGCATGCAGCGGTGATAAAAATACCAGATTTTTATATATATATGTTTAAAATTCTGCTGGAAGATAAACCTGCTGTATGGAAGGCAAAGGAATGTTGGGCCCTGCGGTCCCCTGCCCGGTGCACTCGTGTCCTCATGAGCATCAGCCTCGGGCACCACCAGGGCACTGTGGGCAGGAGGACTTCACCCAAAGGGTGGTGAGTGAAGGACTGCCCCAAACTGTCTGATTTTTTTTGGATTTGTTGGAAGCTATTTTAAAAAAAATACTAGGTAGGAGGATTTTCTAACTATTTTTTTTGATTAGGGGCTCAGGGGAGACCTTCTGGCTCTCCACAACTCCCTGAAATTCAGGAACTTGGAGCCAAGGGCAGGTCAGGCTCTGCTCCCAAGGAACAAGCGCCAGGACACGAGGAAGTGGCCTCCAGTTGCCCCAGGGGAGGTTGAGGTTGGAGCTGAGGAGCAATTTGTTGCCCTTTGGGGTTGTCCAGGCGTGTGCCAGGCTGCCCAGGGCAGGGCTGGAGTCCCCCTGCTCCCTGGAGGGGTTTCCAAGGCGTGGAGCTGTGGTGCTGAGGGACAGGGCTCAGTGGTGCCCTGGCAGGGATGGGGCAACACGGGGACTTCATGAGCTCAAAGGTCTTCTCCAATCCAAACAATTCCATGATTTAATAACGAAAAGCCCAGTTAGGAGCAGGCTCCTGTACCTCTGTGTTAAATCCATTTCTTTGGACCCGATTTCACCAGATTCCTTTCTTTTCTTTGCAATAAAGGAGGAAAGTCCTGCGACTGGGCGAGTTGATTTTCAAACCATTTTGCGAGGTATTTTGGGGAGGGCGGTTTGGGTGGACAGCATCTTCTGGTGTCTGCAGACCTGACCTGCTGCCACCATTTCACCACACCCTTACTGGTGGGTCAGCCCACCTTGTATCTGGCGTTGTTTTGTCTTCCGTTATCGGATGTCTTTTGTATTAAATGTAATTTTGCACGTGTAGTGGCGACCGCTGGTATTGCCTGTACCCGCCAAGAAAGGATTCTTGGGAAAATCTGAAAAACGTTGTCAACGTGCTGTATCTCAAAGCTTTTTGAGGGGAAAAAAAAATACAAAAATCCCATTTTTCTAATAGGTTAATTGTTCGCAAACTGGTTGTTTGTCAGAAGGTAATTCAGCAGCAGGAGCGAGCGGCGCTGCGCACAGCGCTGGGCTTTGCCATGGTTACCCTGCTAGATGAAGAAAAGGACAATTACTCGGAGAGGTGCTGGAGATCGTGTTTACTTTCTATCCCTACCATCTTCCTCACGCGCTTTTCCCCGATGGCTGTACAAGCAAACAAAAAGAACCCCAATTAGGTGTATTTATCCAAGTGTAGATAAATTTGCAATTGAAAAGCTTAGTGCTCGGCCAGGGCTGGGTGGAAGGTGGTGTCCGTGGCCAGCGTGGTGCTGCCTGGGAAAGCCGCCTGTTCCCCGGCTCCAGGGCTGCGTGGAAGCTCCTCGAGTTCCATCCCACAGGTTCTACAAAGCTGAGGAGGGCACAGGTTCCAAATTGCTGTCGTAAATGATGGTAGGGTGTGGTTTTTCTCAGGTGCTTTCTTAAATCTCAACCCTTTCTTGCCCCTTGGGGTTGTCCAGGCCTGTGCCAGGCTGCCCAGGGCAGGGCTGGAGTCCCCCTGCTCCCTGGAGGGGTTTCCAAGGCGTGGAGATGTGGTGCTGAGGGACAGGGCTCAGTGGTGGGTTTAGCAGGGATGGGGTAATGCTGGGACTTCATGAGCTGAAAGGTCTCTGCCAACCCAAACGATTCGATGATTTTATTATTCTAGAAATTATTCTGATGTTTAGAGACCCCCCAGTATCAGTTCCTGTAGGTTTCCGGGTCTCCTTTTTTTGTGTCCAGCCTTTCCACATGGAGACTTACTGTCTCCTGCAAGAAGCAGCAGCATTTCTGTTCCTCATGCCTTCAACTTGATGTCTGGCAAGCCTGGTGCTGCTCTTATCTTTCACCTGCCTCTCCCTCCTGTCTCTCTCTCTAACGTCGTTAAAAATCCGCAGAAGGCCCTGCCTGGTGCTTCTCCTGAAGGTCAGCCTGTCGTGTTCCGGGTGCGCGGGGCTGCCGTGGGAGGCAGGTGGCGATGCCGGAATCGCAGAGCAGCTCTCCTCCGCTGCCGCCCGCCTACTTCTCGCCATTGGACGTCCCGCCCTCGTTTTGGGTGAAGGCTCCGTGGACTCTGCCCTGCTTTGTCCTGCCCCCGCATTGAGCCGACGTAGGTTTGATTGGTCTCACCAAACATACAGAAAGGAAAGGCTGCTTTCGACCCTCAAAGGAGTCGCCCTCTCTGGTGCCCCTTCTGTGTTTGCCCTGAGCGTGTTCTAGTCAGCAGAACAGAGAAAAGGAAGATGAATTTGGCAAGCAAACAGAAGTTACCGGGTCCTGTCTTCTCTCCTGTCCGCAGGACGCCGATGGTGAACGCGGTAATTAAGCGACAATTACTACCCTTTGGTTTTTCATAAGCGCCTGGGCCATTCCTGCTACAAAATATTTGAGACAGAATTAAGTGAAATAACAGAACGGGTTGCGACTTCTGCTTCGCTTCTATCTTTCAGAAGTTTTGTTTTAATATTTAACAATATTTTAATATTTAATATAAGCAGGGCTTTTATATAAGCTTGTTATTCTAGACCCTCTGGTGCGACGCCGAGAAGCTGCCCGGCTAATGGGATTATTAAAATGCTTGATGTGTTGTGGTTTGGCGAGGTGATAACGTCCCTGTCTGTGAGCAAAGCCGGTCAGACACAGCCAGGTGTCTGCTCTGGCTTCACAAAGTTCATTTGTCTGTCGCTCTTCCAAAAGCTTGGGCTTTGGGTGGGAGTCACTTAGCTAATTACTGTAAATAAAGACAAGGGATAGGTTTTGCTTGCTTATCAAAGGCCAACAACGAATCATGGAACCATAGAAGCCGTTGGGTTGGCAGAGACCTTTCAGCTCCTGGAGTCCCAGCGTTGCCCCATCCCTGCCAGGGCACCACTGAGCCCCGTCCCTCAGCACCACACGCTTCCAGTTGCCCTGTAAAATCTGTAGATACTTGTGGAGATTGTCTGGCTGTGAAATGATGAGGACTTGTTCCTCCATATGTTTCCTGAGCTTTATTTCTTCCTGTGCTCAGCTCAGACCTACACATGGAGTTCTACCATGACTTCCTCCTTAGGAAAAGAACCCCAAGCCACCACCCCTAATAATCAGATTTCTGTGAGAAGAATAAGTGATGTATTAGTAGTTTCATATCCATGTCACTCTGGGCGTTTGCTGGAGCCACAGTTCTGTGCTGCCACTCTAGGCTCCACTCGGGAGAAGCCAATCTTCACCTGCTGGATTTTGTGGTGGTGAGGGAACGGATGAAAGTAACCCAACATTCAAGAAATGGAGTTTAAGGGAAATCTTGTCTTTCTTGGTGGAATGTCTCTTGTCAGGTTGTGTTCACCCTTGGTTTGGGGGGTTGTGGATTTGGTGGGGCTCTTTGCAGCTGGGATTTCACACTCCTGCTGATGGCTTTTCTCCGCCCTAGCGCCGCGGTGGTTGGTAAATCTGCGCAGATGCAGTAAGAGAAAAAAAGTCTAAAATAGATAACAGAAAGCCCAGATCTTGTGAAGGATTCTGCAGGTATTCTCACACTTTCATTTCGCTGAGGTATTTTAAATCACTGAGATATGGAATATTTCTTCAGCTATACGTTTGAGGGACAGTGGCCATTGGCAAGCAGTAGATTCCGGCATCCGTGTTCTCTGTTCTTCTGCCACCCGTACTAAGAGCCAAGGAAAACTGGGAATATCCCTCAGAAGGAGCTTGTTTTCCTTCCCTCCACACACTCCAGGCTGTTTCTGTTTTCCTTCCCCAGAGGGTCGTAGAATTCATGTTTTCAGTCCTAGTATTTCATCTCTGGTGGCTGCTCCGTCATTGGGTGTGTTCAAGACCAGGTTGACTGGAGCTCTGAGCAACCTGCTCTAGTTGCAGAGGTCCCTGCTCCCGGCAGGAGGGTTGGACCTGATGACCTTTAGTTTGTGTGGCTGAGCAAATCTGAGTTTCTTACTGTGACAGAGCACAACCGGTGGAAAAACGAGATGTAGAAAGCTTCAGACCCCTATGGTATTTACAGGGTGCATTTGTCTCCTCTGCTGGACCTTCTTGGATTTTTCATGGCCTTTCTAATAAGTGTTATTTTTTTCCATTTATTTATAGTAAGTGGAATATGTCCTTTAAGGTGCTGTTGCTCCTTACTCTGCCTCTAGTATTAGCAAAGTCGTGGGCCTTTGAATTACAATTTACTGTGAGAAACTCCAGGACCGGTCTCCATCTGACGGGTTCAGGCTTAACAAATTTCATGCAGTTTATGCCTATATTTTATTCCTCAGATATGGAAAATAGGGAAAACTACAAACGGTTGTTACTTAAAGTGCAATCAAAAACGAAGCTTAAAAAAGAAAAAGGTAGTCGCTCCCGCTCTCTCTTTGTGAGGATTATGTGCGTAGCAGCAAAATAAATCTTCCTTTTAGATCGTCTGCTCTTCTTTTCTAACTTCATGTTGCAAATACTTTCTTGGGATAATATATACATGCACGTACACTTACATACTTGGAATTATAGAATTATTTCAGTGGGAAAAGACCGAGAAGATCATTGAGCCCAACTGTTAAGCCGGCACCAGACAGCCTGTATAGGCACAGATAGGATAACTTGGATTCATAGATTCTAGAATGGTTAAGGTTGGAAGGGATAAACACCCATCTGTATGTGAGGATCTATAATAGTGAGTTTTTAATTAGCTATAATCTGAGCCTGTTTAAGGAAAAGAAAATCTTTCCAGCGTACCTGTGTGCAGGAGTGTCTTCCTGGGTTTAATTTTGATCAATTCTGCTGCGTGAAAAGTCCATTTTTTAGGGGCTCTCCTGTATCTTCCCAGGTTTTGGCACCAGGCACGGACTGGGAATGGCTCCACCTCGTTGTTTGCTGTTGCAAACTCTCTTTGCTTCTCCTCTCCCAGACACCAAATGGTTTTCCTTCTCTGGCTTGTAGAAAGCTGCTCTTAGATCTCCCTTCCAGTCAATTAAATTCATTAACTAAAAGCAGATAAAGATCAGCGAGTAAAGGCTGAGCTAATATATGCTTAATGCATTGTTATATCGTGCTTTGTCAAGCACACTGGTAATTGCTGATTTAATTTATTCATTTCATCGTTGCTGAGTTTTGGAGTCAGCTGTCATTTGCTGAACGTCTGCTGGTTGCGTATCAAAACGTCACTTGATTGTGCTCAAGACGTTGTCTAGGACTTCGGTTCCCTTAAAGACTCTGATTGGTAGGACGCTTCTCACAAAAACGTGGTCCTGAGCTGAGAATTGGTTCAGTCTTACTAGGAGAAGGCAGCTCTTTTTACCTAGAGATTTTATTTGTACGTCACCTTTGCGTAACGGCAGCGTTGCGGGGACGCTGCCTCTGGCGACTCCTCGGCGTTTCAAGGCTCAGCTGAAGGAAAGTCGCAGCCTTTGTGATGGGAGGTCAAGTTGCCAGGTAGTCCTTCGGATGACTTCTCCTGGCATCTTGTACCAAGTCGTTTGCCTCTCGTGCTCCTTATTTGTCTGCAGAGGAACCCAAATCACCATCCTGCCCAGGAACCCGGGAGACTTCGGCAGCTCCCGCGGCACGCGCAGGAGCTAATAAATCTGACGGGCGACGCGTGCCTGGCCCGGGGAGGGAGAAGCAGAAAGTTTTGTGAAGGGTTTGAATCCTCATGAAACCCGAAAGCAACCCCAACTGTGCTGAAAACAATTGAATAATAATGATTTGAAAAGCTTCGGTTACATATTTAACCTTGGGAAAGATCTGCCCGCTGCTGGCAGAGGAACACAGGCTGCCGACCAAGGAATTAGCTCCAAGGCCAAATCTTACCCCACCTGCAGAAAACATCTAGCCAAAGCCTAGTCCGCAGCAAAAGACTTCTCATAAAATGTTAAAACAATTATTTCTACAGGAGATGGCAAAAAAGATGAAATATCGGGGGGAAAAAAGTCAATTTCTTAAAGGTCTGGGGAGAAATCGATTGTTGGAGAGCAGTGAGTTCAGTGTTAGGAGCCAGCGGTGAGGAGAGTCGGAAGGGAGGCTTGGAACTCGAGTCAGGCTAAATTGTGTATTTTCTCCTAAGGTTTTCATGAAAAAAAGGTTTTCCAAAGGTTAAATTTGATTATAAACTCTCAGCAATGGGTTAGGAAGGTTGTCTGTGTGTGTACGTGCCTGTGTGTATTTACAGAGATAGGAACAGATACACAAATTGTATTTCCACCCTCCTTTTTTTCCTGGAAGTGGCTCAGGGATACTCACCGCTCTGCACACAGGAGGTTTTGCTGTGAGGCAGATTACACAGAGAATTTAATCACTTTTTGGCACGTGGGGTGGCTCTGGAACTCTCCATCTCAGCATTCCATGAATATTCATTATTTTCCCAGTCTCCTTTCCCCAGGTCACTAAGGGAGATCAAACCCCAAGTGTCTAAACAACATTCCCTTTGACAGAAGAACCGATTCTTTCAGTTGTCTCTCCCTGGTCAGGTTTCTCATCACTTTTGCTCCTGGCCAGCAACTTTGTCTCCGCCTTTCCAGGAAGGAGGGTGACGCTGGAGCGTGAGCTGGCTCCTCACCAGCCCGCAGCGGCTGCGGGGGGCGGGCCGGCAAGTGCAGATGTGCGGCTGCCCGTGGGCTGCTGGCTCTGGAATAAGAGGCTTGGTTGCAGGATAACCAGATTATTGAAACATATTGGCCTTTTTTATAACGAGGGCTCAGACTGTTGGATGGTCTTGGGCTTCTCTTGTGATAGGAGTGTGTTCTGTGATAGCACATGTAGAATGAACAATGAGTCGGAGCCTTCCCTCATTCATAGCGAAGTACCAGCAGAACCAGCCTGGAGCTTTGTTTGCAGGCAGTAGAAATGGCACTCGAAAAACCCCTGCGCTCTGGTTTACAAAGGGACACCAGGAACATAGAGAATGGCTTGAGTTGGAAGGGACCTTCAAGACCATCCAGTTCCAACCCCCCTGCCATGGTCAGGGACACCTCCCACTAGAGCAGGTTGCTCAGAGCCCCGTCCAACCTGATCTTAAAGACTTCCGGGGATAAGGCTCCACAACTTCCCTGGGCAATCTGTTCCAGTGTCTCACCACCCTCAGGTAAAGAACTTCTTCCTAAGGTCCAGTCTAAATTTGCTCTGCTCTCCTTTCAAACCATTGCCCCTTGTCCTATCACCACAGGTCGTTATAAAAAGTCCCTCCCCAACATCTTTCCACCTTATCTCACTGGTGCTCCCCACACTTGCTTAACATCATTTTGGGGTTTGTGTGAACATGAGCATCTACCAGCTCCTCTTCTGTACTGCCTGGAGGGGTGGAGTGGGGAAAGAAGACTCGGTTTGGTGGGCGTCATTCAGAAAGCTTGAGCAAGTGAAGGGCGGTGGATCAGAAGGCAGAAATAATGGAGGAGTAAACATAAACTGAGTCAGACAACAGCCAGAGAGAAGACAATTGCATCTCATTTTAGTTTCTCTTAGTCTATTTTTTCTTCTGTAATTTCTATAGTCTGTCTCTATAGCTTTATGTTATCATTTAGATACTGATCTTAGCCTATAAATGTACCTGTCTGATGTCTTTGTGCAGCTGTATGAAGCTGTGACTCAACCTTCAGAACACTTGCTATTCAGTCATTAGGCACAGCTTCAGCACTGTAATATTTGGAACTAATTAACTCTTCAACAAGGGATTTTTTTAAATAGCAGATGTCGGTGGTTTATTCATTCTTCGTTTTTTAAGAGATTTTTGTTCTGTTTTTGTTTTTTTTTTCGAAATACCAAACAAGTCTGGATAAAACAGTTACCAACACAGACACGTGTGAGTAGCAGTTTGAAAGACTGTTTTGCTCCAGTGCCATACGCTTGGTCGGCTGCTCCTTGTAATCCTCTCTGGCTTTCAGCGTGAATTATTGAGCTGAGTTGTCTTCTTTGCTTATTTACTGAGGAATGGACTTGACTCTCTACGACCGGCAGTGGTGGCAGTCAGGAGAGAAAGGATGGTCTGGTGCTGAAGATGCCAGGCCAAGAAGAAGTGTTATTTCACAAATGTTTATACCAGAAAACCAAGAAAATTCGTATTAAAAGTGGTTGTCGATGGCGAGACAAGTACTGAAATAAGCTTAACCCTTGGTCACCCGGCTGAAGAGCATCATGTTTCCGAGGGACTGTTGAGAACAGCAGCTTGAAATGGTGCTGGGAGAAAAGGAACCAACCAGTGTCTCATGCTGTTTATCACCAGTATCTCACACTGGTTATCACCAGTATCTCCTGCTCCCAAAGCAGGTACCACACGGTTGGACTTGATGATCTTAAAGTTCTCTTCCAACCTAAGTGCTTCTGTGACCCATAAGATGTCAGGAGGCGATAGGATTTTGGAGGACTGGCTGGAGGCCATCCCTTTGCAGAAGCTCAGGTAGCTGTAAGGAGTTGCTATTTATACCCTTATTCTTTGAAAATGGAAAAATCCTTCTCTCCTCCGTGTCCCTTCCCTTTCTCTCCAAGCCGAGGAAGGTCCCAGAGCAACGGTGACGAGCTGGAGCTGGGGCAGACCGTGGGGCTTCCCCTTTTGCTGGGTCTGTGTTTGCCTCTTCGTAGAGACCACCTGAGATAGTGATCGGATGTTACTAAGAACTGAAATGTTAGAGGATGGTCCTCGTCCTGAAGTTGGACAGCAAAGTTACTCCTAGTTTTGCCATTTCTTGTAATGTATTTCTGTGTGATGTCAGGTTACGGACTAAGACAAATCTTACCCAAACGGCTAAAATTTTATAGGAAATCTGAGAGAGAAGCTAAGAAGAGGTCATGAGCCCGTCTGAAAATAGATTTGCCTTTGGTTGGACTCCACTAACCTCAGCAATTTTATTTTTTTCTTCAAAATTTTCAATTCACCTCCAAGCTTTTTATCAGCAGCTGCGGGCTTTAAGGTAGGAAACCAGTGAGAACGGTGTAAGTGCTACAAATAATAACGGTAAAGAGCAGTACGATAAGTTTCCGAAAAACCACAATATGATCCAAGGGACCACCGTAAATGCAGAAGGACGTTGGCAGGTGAGATGCAGACGCCCCTCCTGGCATCTTCTCGTCCGGAGGGCGTGGAGTCTGATTGCTGTGGCCATAGCTGGGGCTGGGGAAGAGCCTGTCGCTGCCAAGGACACTGATACTTGGCTCTGCAAGTCCGGCTTTGATTTATCTTCCACGGTAATATGACTTGAACCTGGGATTGTAAACAATAATTACACCCCGGCCCCTTGGCCGGTGTGGCGGTACCTTATGCATATCAGCCTCTTGCAGACTCCTCGACCGGTTTCGATCCGCCTCCCGGAGCTTTTCATAGTTCGTTTTGTCGTAAAAATGATTGATACCCCACCTTTGGACCTTGGGCTTGGTTTTTTTCTGTCTCCGAGGTGGATTACCTGCAAGGTCAGCCTAACACCGGAGACTCTGCTCTGGGGGTATTTGCTTTTTCTGTTTTACCATTTTTTTCTGTTTTCTCTTAAACCAAAGCCTCTGTTGTTGGGTTTTTTTTTTTTTTGGGTGTAGCTATTAAACTGCCGCTGGAAAAAGCAGAACATTCAAACATCAACTTAGAAAGACGCACGTTTTGTTTGTTCTCTCCTCTCCATACACAATCTGTGTGTTGGTGTTTTGATCTAATCCTCCCTTCGCTCCTACTAAGGAACAATTGAAGTGCTGTCGCTTGAGGTGGCTGCCAGTTTTCACGGCATTGAAAGGAAAGGGAAGCAGGTGCAAAACCTTGCAGGGGCCATCGGAGTTGGCCAGTGCTTTAAATGAGGGATGTGCAGCCACCGCTTCGTCTGGGAAATGTTCCTGTTAGTCTTAGAACCTTAGAGAGTCATCATTCGGACGTGCGGGGAGCCTTTCCCATGGCAGTATTGTGCTCCTGCTCTGATCGGCCGTGGCTGGAGCTGAGTGAGTAGTGGATGTGTAAGAAAGCTGGATTTCTGGTACTAAATTTGCAGTGAACGGTACATGGGAGAAGTTCCCACATCTTACCATAAGGAAATGGCCACAAGTTGCACCAGGAGAAGTTCAGATGGGATATTAGGAAGTATTTTTTTACTGAAAGAGCAGTTAAGCATTGGAACAGGCTGCCTGGGGAGGTGGTGGAGTCACCATCTCTAGAGGGGTTCAAAATAAGGTGGGTGTGGTGCTTCAGGACACAGTCTGTGGTCATGGAGGTGTTGGGTAGAAGGTTGAACTTGATGATCTTGGAGGTTCTTTCCAACCTTAACGATTCTATGATTCTGTTCCAGGGATATATTTTACCAAGCAAGGCGGGCTTCTTACAAAATGGGGTCCAGTGTCCTCTGCCCCTCTTTTTCTCACACATAGAAACATTCTCAGTTTCCTCCTTATCATCATCCTCACCCTCTTTTCCATGAGACTTGCCAACTGGGAGAAGGTGCTGGGACCAGGAGATGCTGTGACCGACCTCCAGCTGCCCACCTGTGTCAATTGTTTGGCAAGCTGTGATGGTACAAGGGGGGGTGGGTTTAAACTAAGAGAGGGAAATTTCAGCTGGAGAGAAGAGAGGAATTGTTGGTGCTGAGGGTGGTGAGAGCCTGGCCCAGGCTGCCCCAAGAGGTGGTGGCTGCCCCATCCCTGGCCCCATTGCAGGGGAGGTTGGATGGGGCTCTGAGCAACCTGCTCTAGTTGCAGATGTCCCTGCTCCCTGCAGGGGGGTTGCACCAGATGACCTTGACAGGTCCCTTCCCACCCAACGCAGTCTGGGATTCTCTGAAAGCCTGGCTGTGTTTGCAGCCGGACACTGTCCAAAGGAGAAGGGGAGGGCTGAGTTGCTCCTGCTTTTTGCAGTTGGGAAGCATTGGCGGGGTCTCTTTTCTCTTTTCCGTGGAGTTCTCTTCATTGCACCTCCCGTCCTTTAGTCAGAGTTGGTGCAAATGAGCCGGTGGGTTCGAAGGTAACGGAGAGGGATGGACAGACGGGCACAGCACAATTACCCCCACCGGATTTTGTGGGGAAAGGAGGTGGAAAGGATTTCTACAGTCAGTTTATGTGAACGCTGTGGAAAAAAATAAATCAGTTTCTATGGAAATTGGGAAAGCTGCAGCATTTCTTCTTTGAGTTTCCAAAAGCTCTTAATTTGCGTTGCAAATTCTCCCGCGTGCAGGATCCGGCTCTTCCTTGCTCTGCATCTGTGCACAGCGGGATTTGTGCCGGTTCATGGGAGGAAGGAGCACGGGTCTGACAGGCACTAGCTTTGGCTTTTATCCAAAGCCAAGCCGGCAGGTCCTCCATTTCCTTCTGAAAACAGAAAAAAATTGGGTGTATCATCTGCACATGAAACACCTGGAGAAAGATCTTCTCGGAGCAGTTGGATAGAGAGGGGCGGGAGGTCCGGAGCCGCTAACAGGGCGCTTGGGCAGCCAGGGCTGCTCCGCTCACCCCCACCAATCGCTGGTAGTTACCCTTCTGCTCGCTCATTTGCTGGTCTTGGATTTATAAGGTGCATTCTCTTTGGTCCCCGTAAGGAATTGGAAACTGCTGCCAATGTCTTTGGAGAAAGATGTGAGGTTACTAATTATATTTAGCCCAGTGAGTTGAAATTACTGGAGTGTCTGTTTGGGACCGGTTTGGCAAGTTGCTGCTTTGTAAGTCGTGAGAAGTCTGCATTNTCTGTCCTGAAACAGACAAATTTTTTTTTTTTTTTTTTTTTTTTTTTTCTTTTAAACGGTTCCGTCACTTGGAGAAGCTGTGATGTGATGAAGTTGTTGGTCTGTAGGACAACCTGCCCATGGCAGCAGTCTCACCAGCTCAGCCTTTGCTCTAGATTGGAGGAAATGATGAATGATAGGCCGCAGAATAGAAATGCACACATCTGGCAGGTTTTGTAATAAAAAAAAGCTGGTCATCTTGTATGGAAAGTCTCTAGGAAGTGAAAGTTGTGGAAGCAAGCCAAGCAGCATCCTCAAAAAGGAGTGAAGAGTCCAATTTGTTTGGGCATGGAATAAATTTGGGAGCGTGACCAAAACACTGTCAGTATTTTTTGTTGTTTCTGTGCTGAAAGAAAAATATTATAGAAGTGCAAAAATATCCTTCCCTAAGTCAAAACTTGATTTCCACAGGTATATTGCGAGGCATATGTTTGGACTGGGCCGTCTCATCCTGATCAAATAAAACCTGACGAAATTTTGATCAAATCTGTATGACCAGTGAATAAAATTTTAGATGCTGACATGGAAAAGTTCACCTACGATCCACGGGTTTAAGTCACCACCCCCGAGATCTGAGGAGATCGGCAGTTTTGAAACATTACAGCTTGTCCAGAGATCATTTGTAGTCCCAGAAGGATGGTGGAGTTCGTTCTCTGGTTTGACGTATTTTCCGAGTTAGCTACTGGGTGGCTGAAGTTTAGTGTTTCAGATTAAATCCAATGGAAGAATTAGAGCTGTAGTCCAAAGCAACGTGAAAAATCCCATTTCTTTGGCCAGCCTAGTTTCTCAGGCGGTCAGCTGGGTGGCTTTCCCTCAGCGTCACCTCTGGGCAAACACTGCACTCAGTGCTTCCAGCTGCTCCTTTTTAAATGAATTACTGGTGGCTGAACCCTCTGCCTGTTTTGTGTTAGACAGAAGCAACAAAAACCTGCGTGAGTCTCGTTAATGGAGAGCAAAGTTTGGGATTCGTTGTAGCTGCTCCTTCTGGAATTCAGAATGACAACATCACGGGCATCTGCTCAGGGAACAAGAGGGGCCCTGTGGCCGCACTGCCTGGTCCAAAGAGCCTGGCAATCGAAACAGCGATGACCTTTGGTGCTGTGAGCTCCTCGCTTCTGGAGAGGAGATCGCCCCGTGTCAGCCCTTCACGGAGCTGACAGAGGCTTAACAACTTAATCTTTTGTACCCTTATTCTTCAAGTGTCTTTAAATCCTTTCCTTTTGTCTTTGTACTGCATTTAGATAGATCTGATGGGTCAAAAATACCTGAAAATTCTTTCTTACAAAGGCACAAGACTCAGACTTTTTATTTTTTTTAAAAAGTTCTTAGGTGATTCCTTTAGAAATGTCGTTCCTACCTTCAAGAGGTGCAACAAATGGCATCTCTACCTCAATTTAGGAAGTAATTGTTAAAAAACAAAGGCAGGCAGATGGGAAAAGATAAGCTTACACTGGATTTGCACAAGTCTTTGCAAAAGAAAACACCGGATTTGATTTTACACCAAATGTGCTTTGGTCTCAAAGCTGGAGACACATGCAGGGATTGTTGGTGGATGAGCGGAACTCTAAGTGATGGTGACAGGCCAGGATTTAAAAGAATAGTGATGGTGATGTGATGGGCCAGGTCCTGGTGGAGGTGAGGGTTTGAGATGCTGGAAGTAGGCTTAAGGAAAAGCTCACTGGGGAAGAGGGGCTTGGCTGTTATTTGCTTTAGATGTCATTTGATGACTCCTCTTTCTAGGAAAAAAAAGCAAAACAAACAACAAATCGAAATACAGCCCCAAAACTATATTCAAGTGGAAAGGTGCAACAGGAAACCAGATTCACCAGGTTTGAAAGGATTTCACCTGTGTGTCTGGGGCCTGGACAGGCCACCCCGGTTATTTCCTTCCGTGCTGCTCTGTGTGTGTGGAACAAACCCAGAAACACCCGTGGGCAGTTCATTAAGGGCTCTGTAAATTTACTGTCATTGCTTGTGTTTAATTTCCGTGAGGGAACCTGCTCAGGCCTGGCCCAAGCACAGGGCAGTTTTGTTAATCAATACATTAGAGACTGATTCAAAGCATAAATAACCTACTATTGACCATAAGGTTACGCTCAAGCTTAGATTGGATTCCTCCTTCATTGTTTTGCTGCTGGGGCAAATTGGCCTCAGGGGAGGTTAAATTTGGGTCCCTTCAGGATCGTGGAATCCAGCAGCAGAGTCAGGATCCTTAATGCCCCGTTCCCCTGCAATTTCATGGATCCTTTGAATCGTACAATTCCAGATTCATTTTGGTTGGAAAAGACCTTTCAGCTCCTGGAGTCCCAGCGCTGCCCCATCCCTGCCAGGGCACCACTGAGCCCTGTCCCTCAGCACCACATCTCCACCCCTTGGAAACCCCTCCAGGGAGCAGGGGGACTCCAGCCCTGCCCTGGGCAGCCTGGCACACGCCTGGACAACCCCAAAGGGCAACAAATTGTTCCTCAGCTCCGACCTCAACCTCCCCTGGGGCAACTGGAGGCTGCTTCCTCTTGTCCTGGTGCTTGTTCCTTGGGAGCAGAGCCCAATCCCCCCTGGCTCCAAGCTCCTGAATGTCAGGGAGTTGTGGAGAGCCAGAAGGTCTCCCCTGAGCCTCCTTTGCTCCAGGCTGAACAAGCCCAGCTCCCTCAGCTGCTCCTCCCCACACTCCTGCTCCAGCCCCTTCCCCAGCTCTGTTGCCCTTCTCTGGACAAGTCTTTGTCGAGCAGCAGGAAGTTCTTGACGCTGCCTTAGCCTTCCCGCTGGCCTCAGCCATGAAGTAAGCTCAAAGAGATGCTGAGCTGTGCCTGTGGCCTGTCCACGCCTCTGTAGTGAAGTGGGTGCTTCTGAGCCAGGTTCAGTGAAAACCACCCTCAATCCCGTGCTCCCCAGAGCTGCAGCAGGTGACAGAGGGGTTGCAGTTCTCTGAAGACACAGTGGAGTCCCCAGCTCCGTGCGTCAGCGTGACGAGTGGATGCCAGGACGTGGCTGCAGCCACGTGACAGACCCGGCGCTCGCCGGTGGGAATTGCAGGTGTAGAATCGACCTAATCTCCAGGGTCCTGAGAACATGAAATCTTGGGGTAAATCCACAAGGATTTATACAGGAGTGTGTAGATTTGAGTTACCTGACATCAGGGTAAGAAATGATCTCGTCTCTCTTATTGGAGGTTTGGCCATTTCCACTGCTTTTGACGGACAGTGGTGTGTCCCAGAATCGGTACTTTGTAAGTTCCAAGCCAACGGATACAGAGAGTACGTCCCTGCTCCATCCTAGTATTGGAATTTTAGTTCTTGTTTGCTAGTAATTGTACTTGTTGATCACAGCTATTTACTTGTGCTATGCAGAAATGCACAGACAACTGACTAATTGCTTCAGACCATCAGCCAGAGAGAAAGAGAAAGTGCTCAGAGTGGCTGAGTCCCTCTTTCCAGTAACTCCAGTTCATTTCTTAGGCGCCTGGTGTGTACCCTCTGAGGGGGTAAAGTCGTGCTTTGGAGTCTGCTGCTGAGGCCAGGCTCCTAACATAGCCCTGCCTTTAGGCACCTTTAATTTCAGAGTCTTTGGCAGGTGAAAGCTCCTTCTCAAGGTGTCCCCTGGTCCCCTGCATCAAGAAGCATCTCAGCTGGCTTGGGTCAGGTTGTCACATGGCTGCTGCTGACTGCTGTTAAACCACCATGACACTGAATGTTCTGCTGAGGACTGGAAATGAGACGTTGATAGGTCTCATTTGTATCAGAAGCACAGAATAAATCCGAGGTGTTGTGGGCTCTGCCGCGATGGCTTCACAACAGAACTCATGTGATTTCCCTCAGACTCTCTCGGACCAAGGGTTCAGGTTTAGGTGCCGTATTTCTACTTTTCTTGACTTCTGCTAATAATCTGAAAAGTCTTGCCAGTCTTTTACAATCATTTGATAATTTCTCCCTAACGAATTGCTCGCTAACAGTGGTGACCGGTTGGAAGGAAAAGATTAAATTGCACAGAGCCCATTTTCAGAGGCGGTGATAATTTACCCCATCTCTGCCAGATCGGCCTGGAAATCAGGTTGTCAGCTGCCGTCGACGTGCCCTGTCCTCAGGCTGTACGGCTCACGTGCTGGAATTGGCGCACTTGAAATCAAAGCTTCGCAGCGCTAGAAATGTCATTCTGAACTCCTCTTTTTTTTTTTTTTTTTCATTTGATATTTTCTTTAGGAAAGAATTCCATTCAAACAGAAATGTTCTAGAGAACAAAAATGAAATGTCATCTTTTATATCTTTCAAAGCCTTATATTGTGAGGGTGTGCTAGAGTCAGGATAACCCTTCAGACCCAGAAAGTTTCCGCACGTCAAGAATTTTACTGTGGAACATTGTATATTGTCTTCCCTGAATGTCACTCCCTGTGCGCTCTCGCTGGGCTGAGGGTGGAAATAGGAACCGACATGAAAACGCCTGCATATTAATATTGCAGTGGATGTTCGTGGTAATTATAATCAGGATTAATTCGTTCAGTCTGAGAGCAGATACTACGCGCTATGGGAATTCTAAATTATTGATTTTGGAGAGGGCGTAAAAAAGTAGCTGTGCCACAGCGCTTCGGAAAAATCCGGAAAGCAGGTGAAGGGGAGGAAAGACGTCTCCAGTCCCAGTACCGCGAAAGACATCTCCAGTACGAGGGTCATAGAATCACAGACTGATTGGAGTTGGGNAGGGGCTGCTGGGCTGCAAGCGCCCGGGGCTGGCTCTACTCCGGCTCCTCACCCCCAGCACCTCCAAGTCCTCCACAGGGCTCTCTCCAGACCTTCAACCCCAGCCTGGTCTGATCCTGAGTATTGGGACCGTGTACACTTCCAGAACTGCTTCCCAGCACAGGGAACATCCTCCTCCCACCCTCCATTGCTCGTTGGAGCAATTTGGGCCTCCCTGTCTCTTCCCAGCCTTCCTGGGACCTGCCTCCTGCATTTCTCCAGCCCCAAAGGAGGGCCGAGATGAAATGCCTGAAGTGCAGCCTCCTCCGTGGAGCCTGCAAAGACGTTTTGGCTCTCCAGAAAATGCCCTTTTCTGTTGGTTAAGTGGCAGAGCTGGGACTCGGGGGCTGGGCAGGCAGCTGGCGGTGTCTGCAGCAGGTTAGAAGAACATTTCTGTAGCAGGTCTGTGCTTTGGAAAGAACCCAGGCAAACGTGGTCTTGCACAGAGCTCTTCCTGCAGAAGTCACGGCCGTTGGGTTGCAACTTCACGGCTTTCTGTGAGTGTCACGGGAGCAAGAGGAGGACTGAATATGCAATACAACCATTCCTAGAGAAATTTCAATTTTGCAAGGGCTGGAAAGCAGCATTAAGCTATAATTAAAAAGTTATTGGAAACCTCCACAAGGCTCCAACTGGATTTAATTAATGCAGCTCTTCCTCCATCAGGAAGGCAGCAATCATTACTGTGGCATTGCAGAGGTTGCAGAAAGCTGGGTTTTACCTATTTTGAATTATAATTATAATTTTCTCATATCCATCCTGCCTTTCTTAGCGGGAGTTAAAATTCCGCAGAACTGGACTTCGTGTGTCCCGCGTTACTCGTTATTGCCCAAGCCTAACGATGCCAAGGGAGAAGATGTTAAAGTGTCATGCACAAAAGTTCTCCTTAAAAACAGGAGATGACCCAGCTTGTGCTGTTCTGCCTGTTTGTAAAAAGAGAGAACAGGCTGTGGGGGCCACGAATTCAACCCCACTGTTGCTGAGGTTCATCGTGTGCAATCAGTGTGTGTCACTGCTCTGTCAGACTTCTGTCTTCTGCTGGCTTTCAGAGGCTGCCTGTAATAATTAGGAGAGAAAAGACGGGAAGAGTTTTGAAGGTCTATGGATAGAAGCCCTATAGTTTTCTTGTTGCGCGTTCTTTTCGTGTTCACCAGATCCCAGCCTGGTAGGGGTGGGAAGGTCCTTCTGGAGCTCATCTGGTGCCCCCTCCCCTACTCCAGCAGGGTCACCCAGAGCAGGGGGCCCAGCAGCGCAGGCTCCAGGCGCCTTTGGAATCTCTCCAGACAAGGAGACTCCCCAAGCTCTCTGGGCAGCCTGGGCCAGGCTCCAACACCCTCATGATTTGTTGAGTGACGCCCTATGGTCTGGGATATACTCCTGGTGGCAGCTGGGGGCGGCTCTCCCGGCTGTGTCAGCTCCCAGTGTGACAAAGATTGATGTGTTTTCCTGCTGACTTCCAGCTCCCGGGGTGGACTTTCCTCATTAGCAAACCTGAGCTGTTGGAAGCTCATCCAAGAGCGGTACCAATCAGCAAAGATTCTCCATTTTTCCCACGTGTTGGTATTTTCCAAGCCTCACGCTGCTGGTATTTCCAGGATTTTTTTATGAGCGTGTGTCATTAATTGATAAGTCCTTCGGTGCTTCAGTGAAGGTTTTATTTTCTTTTGTGTGTAGAACCCGGCTGTGTCAGGGAGCTGGAGGTCTCTGCGGTAACTCGGCGAGGGTGAGGACCCCCGTGCCCGGTGGTGCCGACGCTGGGCTTCACCCGCAGCCGTCCTGCCTTCGCCGCGGGGCTGGGGAACGGCGTTTCCAAGACAAACGTCGTAGGACGGCGGCGCAGCCTGACCGGTGCTGGGTGTTGTGTCAGGAGTTGTATCTGTGCCTTTCTGTCTAACAGCCTTCGACGGACTCGTCTGCCGTTAATTTGTCTGATTGCTTTTCAAATCCATTTGCGCGTTTGGCTCCCGCAGCATCCACTGGTAACGAGTTCCGCAGTTTAATTATCCACCAGGTGAAAAAAATACTTTCCTTGCTTTGTTCTGCACCTCCCGGCGCCGCTCTCCTGACAGCCCTGTGTTCGGGCCCTGTGAGAAACCCCAAACGCTCGTTCGCCGCTTTGCTTTTTACCGCCGTGCGGGGTTTTCTGTACGTCTGCTGCACCGGCCTCTCCCTCCCCGAGTGGACAGCGCTTTGGGTCATCTTCCTTGGAGCAGAGCCTCTTCCAGTGAGTTGCCCGTTCTCGGCACATCTTTCGTACCTTTTCTAGGCCTTCTAAGTGCTTTTTGCCTTAGGACGCCAGATACTCAAGCTCTGCCTCTGCCGTGGATTTTCAGTGGCGGAACGATGCTTTCCGTTGTCATCGGCGCCTTTCTGTGTGATTCCCACCTCTGCCTTTGCTTCCCTGCTCCCCTCCGGAGCCCTAAGCTGGCGTTTAAAAGCGCCCACAAAAATTCCATCATCCAAGGAGCTTTCCGGGCACCATTGTCTACTTAAGAGACCTTTTGCTTTGTGTGTCACTAGGGATGGATTGTTCAAGAGAATCCCAGCCTGGTGGGAGTGGGAAGGAACCTCTGGAGCTCATCTGGTGCCACCCCCCTGCTCCAGCAGGGTCACCCAGAGCAGGGGGCCCAGCAGCGCAGGGTCCAGGCACCTTTGGAATCTCTCCAGAGGAGGAGACTCCCCAAGCTCTCTGGGCAGCCTGGGCCAGGACTCAGTGATGGAACTGGGACCAAGTGGGATAGGAGAGCAGATGGACAAGTGCTGTGAACAGGTTGTAGAAAGGCTGGATTTTTTTTTTATTTGTTGCTCTCAATGAGAAAGAACAATTTCTGGTCAAAAATACTACCTTTGTAATTATTAAAGATGAAAGCTATCGGTATTAATTATGATAATAACAGCCGTTTCCATCTGGGCTCCTCCTGATGCTCTCAGCTGAGCGATGTGTTGCCCTTCTCCGGCCACGCTCCAGCCCCTCAATGACCTTCTTGGAGTGAGGGGCCCAAAACTGAGCCCAGTATAAGAACTGGTAAGTTGTGTGATGGTTGGTCACAACTGTCTCAGCAGGTATCTGGTGAAACTGGGCCTAAGGGGAGGGAAAAATAAACGGGTACCCCCTGTGAGGGTCAGTCTGGGTGAGAAGGCTCAAAGGGAACAATCAGGGGAGGCAAAGAGAATTGCATCCCTCAGAAAACAGAAGAGAAGGATCTCTGAAACCCACCACCATTGAATGAGATCCTGATCCTTCAGTTATACAGCTCTTCAGCAGGGAGGTGAAAGGATCTCCTCTTTTTTTTTTCCTTGGAAAATACCACCTTGTATCACAGGGAAGCAGAGAATGATGACTTGCTAATGGAATAAACTCCATCTGTGTTCATATGTATAGCTAGGCAGATGAAATAATAGCTCTCTCTTGTTAGAGAAACAAGTAATGCAAAATCTTCAGCGAAAAGGAATCCTTTCAGATGGCAAAGAAATTAAGATCAGGTCACCTAAAATCAAGATCAGGTCACCAGAGCCCTTTAAAAAGTTTTTTGTCCCTGATGCGCAGGCGGGGTCAGGCCGTGGCTCTCAGTAAGAGCTGAGAGGTAAGAGACACCTCTTACCACTGACAAATATTGAAATGATTGTCATGAGATTCATAATGAAATAATTGGTGGGTTTCTTCCTTCCCGTCGCGGTGTCGGCGAAGAGTATTTTGGAGAGTCTCCTGCCTGTTTTCCAGGGTCAGTGGGTGGAGTGGAAATCAGCAGTCTCCCAGGAGGGGCTCGGGGGGACTCTGCATCCAGATAAAACCTTTCAGCATGGGGGACTTTGGAGTCTGGCTTCATAGTTTTTGAGGAATGTCAACGTTTCTATATATTCTGAAAGTAAGTTCCTTCTTTAATTTCCTGAACTTTCTGCATGGTGATAGTTGTGAATTTGGTTGAAAATCCACCGTGTAATGATTCCTGACCTGAAGCAGGTGATTCTCTTAGGAGACAGCATGATCTGGTATTTTCACTCAGGGATGCCTTTCCGCTGGTGAGCTCCTGTCCCTGTTTCCTCTTACTCAGCAGCGGCATCTTCCTATGTCCCAGCTGACCTGAGAGAGGCCACAAAGAGCCTTGAGATTCCTGTTTGTGCTTTGAGTACAAAGGGAACTGAGGGAAAAGAGGATTGTGCCTGCCCCTGGGTGCTCCACCTGCCCTCCTTTCAATTGCAGAATCGTTTGGCTTGGAAGAGACTTTGAAGCTCATGGAGTCCAACCGTTCCCCCATCCCTGCCAGGGCACCACCAACCCATGTCCCTCAGAACCACCTCTCATCAGCAACATCTTCCTCTTCTCCTCCTCTCCTTACCCTGAGCAGAAGCTCTGTTCAACAAATTCACTCTGTTGTTCCTCACGTTTTCTAGGTGGAAAACTCTTACTCTACTTAGCACATCCACAATGACTCTGAGCAACCTGCTCTAGTTGCAGATGTCCCTGCTCCCTGCAGGGGGGTTGCACCAGATGACCTTGGAAGGTCCCTTCCCACCCAAACCAGTCTGGTATTCTGTGGCTGTCATCTCCTTGACTTCTTCTCCTGGTCCATTGAACAGCTGCTGGGTGCAGTGGAGCTCCTGGGAGGGTGGCTCTGGAACAGGGTGGGGTGGGGGTTGTGCACAGCCCCTTTATCCCATTTTTTAACGCTTCCGTGAGCTGGACCATGTCTTGGTTTCCCTGCGTAGCCATAGAGTGTGTCTCCAGTTCTGGAGCGCTGCTACTGTAAGCAAAGGGTTAACTCTTATTCCTAATGAGGTGACTGGCAATAAAAAGTTTATTAAACCTGACTGCAGACGAGGCCAATCTCTCACTCATCGCTCCCAGGCAGGCAGCAGCTCGTAGGCTTACCCCAGAAGGGCTAGAGCCTGGAGGCTGCAAGACACTTCTGACATCCACACCTCTAAAAAACCTGCTTTATTTATTTTGTCTTCCCCCCCGGTTTCATTTTCTGGTTTTCATCTGAGTTACAGCTGAGATGGCAAAGCTGGGGAGAGAGGAGGAGGCTGGGCAAGCCAGTAGGGCTCAGAATGAACTTTTCCTTCCCGTCCTTTCTTCTGACAACAGTGCAGAGAGAAGGTGGCAGATGTGCAGCTCATTTCCAACTCCTTGCCTTGAAATCCAGTTTCAAAAGGACATTGGGATTATCAAGGTTCGTATAGGAAAAAATAGCTAGGAAAGTAACCCCCCGTTCTCTAACTCAGGGAAAATCTATTTGCCTTTTACCTGTGGAGGAGCAGGGTGTCCTTCTGCACTGATTCTAATCTCCATTTTAATCCCTTGCTACAATTTGATCCTAATGAGATCAGAGACTTAAAACGATGTGGTGTTGCATTATTTAACATACAGGACAACTCCTGTAACCATGGTTTCCTTTGCGAGCCTTGCCCACAAGAAGAGGAGCTCTCTTTTCAACAGGGTTAAAAATATTTGTCCAGAAATTCGGGTAAAGCCTGAAGCCCGTCTTGTTTGTATGAGTGTAAACCCCACAGAAATCCATTAACAAAACCCACAGGCTTTGAACGTTCCGGTGTCCTTCTGAAGCACCGGCCGCTCTGTCGTGAGGACTGAGAAGTGTTGCTGGCAGGGTTGTTACAAAAACAGCAGAACCGTTGTCACTGGGGGTTTGAGGTGTTTGGTGTCATTTCTTCAGGCAATTAAGCGGCGTGCGGGGATGTGCCGGACTCTGGAAATATTTTCACTGGATACAAACCTCGAGTATGGAATGCAGGGTGTTGCTTGAGCAGGGTGATGACCAGAGAGCTGGATCTTGGCAGGGAGCGCCCTGGGCCCATTCGTAACGTCGTGGAATTGGTTTGGGTTGGAAAAAACCTCTAAGCTCCTGGAGTCCCAGCGCTGCCCCATCCTTGCCAGGGCACCACTGAGCCCTGTCCCTCAGCACCACAGCTCCACGCCTTGGAAACCCCTCCAGGGAGCAGGGGGACTCCAGCCCTGCCCTGGGCAGCCTGGCGCAGGCCTGGAGAACCCCAAAGGGCAACAAATTGTTCCTCAGCTCCAACCTCAACCTCCCCTGGGGCAACTGGAGGCCGCTTCCTCTTGTCCTGATGCTTTTTTCTTGGGAGCAGAGCCTGACCCCCTCCGACTCCAAGCTCCTGAATGTCAGGGAGTTGTGGAGAGCCAGAAGGTCTCCCCCGAGCCTCCTTTTCTCCAGGTGCTCCATTCCTGTGCCATCTTCTACTTGGGGCTCTCTCACAGAAGATGGGGCAGATGTCACCCAGTACAAAAGTGTCACAATCTGCTCTTCAGTGGTTAATGTGACACAGCCGCCGTGGGTGGGTTTATCCTGGGATTGGAAGGCAAGCAGAACCAGGCAGAAATGGAGAGTAACAGTTTCCAAAAGTCCCATTGAGTTTCAAAAGTAAATAGATTAGTGCTTGACAACTCTCTCGGTCAGCACCAGGAAGAGAAGGGAGCCTCGTGCTCTCGCCGCCTGACGGTCTGTGCTGGTGACACCCGTGTGGGAATGAATGCCGTGGTACCTTCTGCAGGGATGCTGCTTTGCTCTCCATCTTTCATTCGTCCCTGTTAATGAAATTGCCATTTTCACATTTTAATGCCTCTTTTTACAACCAGAAAAGCACTTCTGGTCATTTCCAGATAAGTTCATTTTGCTTTGCTGTCGTGGAGGAGGAAAACGTTGTGACTTCCCTTCTGAATTTAAGACCAAGTCACGGCGAAATTGCCTTTTATATTGTTTTTAGCGGTTTACATTCTGTCTATAGAGCATAACGTAACATAACAGCTTGGGAAGCAGGAGGGGGAGCAGATAACACATTTATCTTGCAGAATTTAGAGCAGGAAAGCGAAGAAGCTGCTTCAGCCGGGTGGGAGAATGTTGGTAAGCACAGCAGAAGACAGGCACGAGCGGTTATTTTCCAGTACAGGCAAAAGCCCTTTGTCCCATCAGATTACCTGAGACGAGCAGAACCTGCCCTGGGCTGGGAAAAGCTGAGTTAAGGTCAGTGGGGACACGGACGGTGCCTTTGCCAACAGCTTCACTAAATATGGTTGGAAGGTGTGCGGCTCAGCAGCGAGTGGGAGCTCCCTGCCTGCCCTGGCCACCTGCACACAACAGGATCCTGGTGCTCTGAGCCTCAAACAATGGGGTCCTGGTGCTCTGAGCCTCTTGAGCCTCAAACAGCAGGGCCCTGGTGCTCTGAGCCTCGTGAGCCTCCAACAACAGGGTCCTGGTGCTCTGAGCCTCAAACAATGGGGTCCTGGTGCTCTGAGCCTCTTGAGCCTCAAACAGCAGGGCCCTGGTGCTCTGAACCTCCTGAGTCTCACACAGCAGGACTCTGGTGCTCTGAGCCTCAAACTGCAGGGCCCTGGTGCACTGAGCCTCTTGAGCCTCGAACAGCAGGGCCCTGGTGCTCTGAGCCTCCAACAACAGGGTCCTGGTGCTCTGAGCCTCAAACTGCAGGGCCCTGGTGCTCTGAGCCTCTTGAGCCTCGAACAGCAGGGCCCTGGTGCTCTGAGCCTCCAACAACAGGGTCCTGGTGCTCTGAGCCTCAAACTGCAGGGCCCTGGTGCTCTGAGCCTCCTGAGCCTCACACAGCAGGGCCCTGGTGCTCTGCGCCTCCTGAGCCTCAAACAACTGCCACGATTCAATATCGGATTAAGGTTGTAAAGTGATTTGGCAGAAGTTACCCTGCCCTGCATTCTGGCTTGTCCTCAGATGTTAGCGGGGCTGTGGGCGGCTGAGTTTAACTCCTGAGTGACATTCAATGGAATACTCTATCGTGACAAGGTTCTATACGATCCCGAGGATGAGATTAAGACACGAACGAGGTCAAATGCTGTATAACCAAAGCAGCTTTTCTTATAAAGAGGTAAAAGCTGGTAGCGATAGGACAGAGTAGAATAAAAAGAGGCAGAAATCAAGCAAGAAGTCAGGATAGTTTATCAGAGGTGAGAGTCACCACGAAGGATCCAGTGACATCTTTTTGATCTTTTTCCTGTGGGGAGAGCGAAAGCAACTAAGCTTTGCTTCCAAGTCCTCATCTAGAGCTGACTGCAGACAGTTTTCCCTTAGGTAAAAGTCGTAATGAGTGAAATATAGCAATGTCCAGCCTTTTCTCATGCTAAGCAATCTTTGAGACAAATGTTGTAGTCTTTAGAACGTTGCAATGTCCAACCTTTTCCCATCCGCCGTCTTCGCCAGCTGCACGGAGCAAGGATCAGCTGGTACGGGGAGCGAGGCCCTGTGAACCGGGCAGCCCTTCCCACCCGCCGCTCCCGGCCCGGAGAACAGAGCAGACTTGTTGTGTTTGAAGGTCTTGTGCAGCTCTGTTGTTTCACATCCCCGTGTGAGCCTGTTCAGGGGGGTTTGGAATTTATGGCAGGGGTTGTTTAGCCCCTCACAACAATGGGGCCTTGGAGCTCTGAGCCTTCTGAGCCTCGTACGTCTCTGAAAGGTGGCTCTGTCCCACGTGCCAGGAGCTTGGAGTTGTTTGGATAACAAAGTTTTCATGTGTGAATTGACTGAAAGGGGAAAATGGATTTTTTCTGTGTTGGGGTAATGTTTGGTAGTGGCTACCTGGGGACAGTAACAGATTGTTAACTCAACCATGGCTGCTTCCCTTAGTCCTGCAGAGCTCCTGGGTGCTCCAGCTGCAGGCGAGCCAGCTCTAACAGTAAGAAAATGGACGGGTCTCAGAGGCGTTTGTAGTACAGACATTTTCAATTACTGAACGAGAAGGAAAAACAAAACCAACAAAACAAAAACCAAACCAAACCCAACCAAAACAAAGATCTCGCAATATATTCTCTATATAATCATGGAATCACAGCCTGGTTTGAGTGGGAAGGGACCTTTCCAGGTCATCTGATGCAATCCCTCTGCAGGGAGCAGGGACATCTGCAACTCGAGCAGGTTGCTCAGAGCCCCATCCAACCTCCCCTGCAATGGGGCCAGGGATGGGGCAGCCACCACCTCTCGGGGCAACCTGGGCCAGGCTCTCACCGCCCTCAGCACCAACAATTCCTTCCTGTATGTAACCTTGAGCTGGAAAATCAACTGTAGTTAAGTTGAAGTAGAATGAGAAATGCCCAAGATGCATAAAACCAGAAGAGAGTGGGTGGGAGCGGCGCGGGTCACACGGCCGTGTGCTGGTGTTGCCCCGATGGCCGTGCAGTGCCAAGGTACCTGCTGCTGCAGTTGGTTTACTGAGGACATGAAAATCTGAGCTGGTGATCCCTGCAACTGCTGAGCCGCTTCTGGGATGTGCTGGAGATGAAGGAGGAGTTTGGGCTGTTGCCTTCGCAATGCCTTCAGCTGGTGTTTTACTAGAGCTTAGGTGTGTTGGGTTCTTGTAGCGGTGTTTCCAGGCTGCAGCCGAGGCCTTATCCCTGATTCTTTTCAATTGATTTTTTTACTGAGGGATGTTGAAACGAGAAATAAAAACCCTTGAACGAAAACCTGAAACCAAAGGTGTTTTCCCTGTGAAGGATCTCTAGGGAGCGTTCCCCTCTGAGCTCTGGGCACGTCAGTGTCTGGCTGTTGCTGTCCCGGGGGGTGCTCGGTGGTCTCCAGTTGGGAGGATGATGCGAGCAAGGCACCCAAAGGTGTCCTCTCCAGGAACCACCCCCACCCCCAGCTGCTGCTCTTCCCGCATGTCCCACGTGGAGCAGCGCTGCCACCCTCCTTGGGCTGACCATCATCCTCTCAAGGCAGTATTTTTTTTTTTCCCCTCTTGCTGAAGAAAATATCAAGTTACTTGTAGATTAAAATCTGTGGTCGTGGTTCTGTAGTTCCTGCTGTCGGCCTCTGTTTGGAAGACTTCATCTTTCAAATGAATTGTCAGGAGACATAGTTATTTTATTATTTGTAGAGGTCACGTGTTTGTGGTTGGAGCCCTGGGAAGGTCTCTAAGCTTTACGTGTCCATTCTGTAATTTTCTCTCATTTCATTTTCTTTTTTTCTCTAGCAAACAAAATTTCACTGGTCTAAGCCAAAATACCCTATCTTATCTGGGTTGTTGTCCTACTACAGCTGGATAACACTTCATTTAGGTTATTGCTTCTCTTTAGAAAGCTTTGAAGTTGTTTTTAGTCTCCCGCAATTGCACTTAAGAACTATTAAGGACTAATCTCCCTGGAGATTCCAGGACTCCCATCTCCCATTGGCTCGTGGCTCTCTACATGAAGTGGTTTGTTCTTTGTACCGCTTCCTAATTTAAGAAGAACAACAGATTCTGAAATAGTGACATGTAGACATTTTGTGAAGATGAAAATGTATAACAAAGACTGATCACCCGAGGCTCTGACAGCTCCTTGTTCCTGGAGCAGATATTAGAGGAAGGGAACGTGGTAGATCTGGCCAGAGCTGTCAGACGCTGTCGTCGTTCTTAATGAATTTTTCATCACTGACATGTCAGCCAAACATTAAGGGTGGATTTCTGACATAATGAGTTGCAGTAGCACCCTGGTGCACTTCAGGATGCTCTCTTGAGTTCCCCCTGTCGCTCCTGGAGGCCCTGCTGCTCCCCTGCCCATGCCTGCTTCTCACAGCTTGGGCCACCCCACCGCTGTCCTGCTCTTGGGGCTCTCTGGGGTTGTTGAAGGCCGTGGCTGCCTTGGCGAGTCCTGAGGAGGAGCTGGGTAGCAGACCAGCCTGCCCAAAGGATCTGGGGTCCACAGCACACTTCTTTCAGCTGCTGTGTTTTGGGTGGCTGTGCTGCAGGCCCACGTGTTCTTGCCCGTTGGCTGGTGGAGTGCGGTGCCTGCCATCCTCGAGTGTCTTGGAGGGACAGGATGAGGGGTGATGGCTTCAAACTGGAAGAGGGGAAACTTAGATTAGAAATGGAAAAGAAGTTCTTGACTCTGAGGGTGGTGAGACCCTGGCCCAGGCTGCCCAGGGAAGCTGTGGATGCTCCATCCCTGGAGGTGTTCAAATCCAGGTTGGATGGGGCCTTGAGCAACCTGCTCTAGTGGGAGGTGTCCCTGCCCATGGCAGGGGGGTTGGAACAAAATGAGTTTTAGGGTCCTTTCCAACCCAATCATTCCACGATTCTGTGATTCTGGAAGGAGCGGTTCCTGCAGACTCCTGTTCTCGGTGTTGAGGAAGCAGGGGTGGGAAAACCCAGCGAGTCTTTTGTGGCTGCTTTGTGTGAGCTCTTCCCAAGTCCTTGTGGGCTTCCTGAAGAACAGAGCCTCCAGCGCCAGGGGCTGTGATCCGCAGGAGCTGAGGGGAAGGCCGAGCGTGGGTGATGGGGTCCTGTGCTCTGCTCTTCCTGAGGAGTCGCTCCCAGGTACCTGAGAACTCTGAGCAGAGCTGCGCGCAGGAGCTGTAGGGGCTGTGCTCACGCCACCGGAGATCCCTTGGACTGTCTAATCTAATCAAGCTGCCTGCACAGCTCCCTAATTTCTATTATTCTATTAGCATTAGAATAAGAGAATAAATGTACTTCAATAAAGCGATGTTCGAATAAAACGAAGGCAGTGACTATTCTTTCCTGGGGATCAAAACCAATTAAAAAGTTAGTCACATGTGTTGCTGTTTTTTCCCTACAAGAACTATCAAAATACCTTTAAAATCCATTTCAGTTCGGGTTTGTGTATTATATTAATTCATTAGAAAGCCTTTTAGTTAATTCTCTTTATCCTTTAAGGTTGATGACTTTGCAATTTTAATTAAATTTCATTTCACACACTACATTCATTAATATATTCCTTTAAAACCATTTATAATTCATTGTCTTTATCCTTTTTACAATTAAAAGCGTTGCTGCCGTTTTTATCTCGATAGTAAGAATTTGTTTAGAGGGTTACTTCAAAAATCTGTTTTTTTTCCTGAAACATTAGTGGTTGTTTTTGAACTAGGTACGCTGGTGGGTAGCTCTCCTGTGTTTGGGCCGGACGGACATTTGGTCAGGTCTTTGTTAGCACTTTATTTGCTTTATTTATGTGTTTTTAACAAGTGATGTGTAAAGAGCGAGCTGAGAATATTCGGCACAGTTGCCGTTCAAATGAGAGGTATCTGATTTTGGCACCTGGTAGTGCTGCCAGTGGCCAGCTCCGCGCCTCCCACCAAGGCCAATCTGTGCAGACAACCAGAACTCTTTGGGTGGAAAATGAAGTAGAAAAGAAAGCAAGCAAGCAAGCCGGGGAGGGATTTCTTACAAGGGCTTGTAGTGACAGGATGAGCAACAATGGCTTCAAACTGGAAGAGGAGAGACTTAGATTGGAAATTAGGAAGAAGCTCATCACTCTGAAGGTGGTGAGACCCTGGCCCAGGTTGCCCAGGGAAGCTGTGGATGCTCCGTCCCTGGAGGTGTTCAGGACCGGGTTGGATGGAGCTCTGAGCAACCTGCTCTAGTGGGAGGTGTCCCTGCCCATGGCAGGGGGGTTGGAATGAGATGATCTTGAAGGTCCCTTCCAACTCAACCCAGCCTGTGAGTCTGTGGTTCTATGATGTGGGCATCTCATGTTGGCTGTAGACACCAACCCCAGAATGTACAGGCACATCGAAATACAGAAGACTGTGGCCAGGCAGGAGTGTTCTGCTTTCACTTCAGAACTGAATGTGCAGAGCACAAGGTTTAAGGCATCGCTGCCCGGATTTGCCATCAGAAGCCCAATCAAGACTTGTAGGTTTGTGTCCCTGACCTTAAGGGATAAGAGGATGGGATGGATTTCGCACAGCCCTTGGAGGAGCTGTTCTGGGCGGTGCCCCACTTGGCTGGCAGCCCCCTCTCCCCAGGGCTCAGGCAGCAGCCGAGTTGCCAGCTCTGCAGGAGCCTCTCTCGCTCTGGATTCGGGTTCCTCATCGCCTCCAGGATCCCGTTTGGAGCAGGGACCCTGCTCCCTGCCTGAGGATGGGAACTCCCTCCTCTCTGCCGCAGCCAGCAGTCGTTGTTCCACTGCAGGATCTTTGCTTAGACTTTCTGTGCCCACTGGTTGGTTCGTTTCTGATGGTCTAGGGTGAGCTTCTGGATGATCATCATCATCTCGACGTCTTTTTAGCAATGGTCTCAGTGATCTTAAAGGTCTTTTCCAACCTAAATGATTCTGTGATTCTATATTGACAGATGGGGGTTAATCCTGTTTATGAAATGATCTTTATGTCTCTCCTGATGTTTAAAATCTTGCGATCCCACACCACATGTCACTGCTGTGAAAGCACGGAGCTGCACCTGGAAAACATATTCAGCAAATGGGACGATTTATGGTAGTTCTTTTTTTCAAAAAAGATTCACTTTCTTGCCACTTCTGATTATCTCAGCGTAGAAACAAATGCTGATGTCGTGTCGGACACGCACGTTGCCTTGGGTTGCGGTGCCGAAAGCCTGAGGAGATAATTGAATTCCAGCAGCGGCATCAATTCGATCACTGCTCTAAATGGACATTCAAATTAGCGTCTCCTAACAAGGAATAATTATGCCAGAAATTAGTGAGGAAATGCTGGCAAGGATTTGCATCGTATTTTCAGCCTAACGGACACGGCTTTTTGAACGCTAATGTTCTACCTTGTGGAGTTTGGAAAGGTTTTGGTTTTTACAAGTCTCGGGGATCCGCTCCACTCCATCGAGGGTGGGAGCACGGTGCTCAGTCTCAGCTTTTTACTTTTTTGGGTTTGCAATCGATACTGAATAACAAGTAGCTTCAATTTGCGCCGATGTTGGTAAATTCTCCCCTGTTAGAGTCGTGAAAATGCTGTTTGAGAGGGGAACGCGTTGGCTTGTCCCGTGATTTGTTTAATAGCGAATAAGTGGCCACAGTAGCCATAAAGTAAATTTATTTCTCGTGTATCTCCAACTGCTTTGTGCCTCTTCGCGTTCTCTATTTCACTCCAACCCAACAAAGATCTGTTTCTTGGTGACGTTGGCCTTTCCGCGTTATGACGCGTGTAAAATTTTAGGCTAATTTTCGTAGCCTAAAACCCTCCTCCTCCTCTTTGCAGTTAGGCGCTCAGAGCTGAGGGATCTATTTTTACAGAAAGGAATTCGTAAAGCTGCAAAAGTGATCAGAATTCCGAATGTCAAAATTCCGTATTCCCAGAATACATAGTTTTTAGGTCTTATATTTATAGCTGCGAACGTGCGATAGCGGCTACGAAAGGAAGCGGGTTGTGAGGTACGGAAAGGCTGCTTTGGGCGCTTCCTGATGGAAGGGGAAAGTTACAATTATGACGGCAATGACTTTTTTTTTTCCTTCATTTTACTTTGTTTGGAGTTGATGATACCGGACAAGTCTGATTGACTTCTTCCGCTCCTGAGAAGTGCAAGAATCCCATGAAAATTCATCAGCTGGCGTGTCTTGTTGGGATTATGTGATAGAATATATGAATAAAATTCTGTGGTGAGCTGTAGGAGTGAGTATCAGGGAAAACGTGGCTCCGTCGTCATAGATCCCATCAGGAGAGCAGCGGCAGGTCTCTCAGGAAGCTCTTGCTGTGTCGGAAGCTCGGAGGACGTTCCCTTAACGGGCAGCATTGCCAGAGGCGCCAACGCTCGTCCTTCTCGAGCGGTGCTGGGATTGCCCTTGGCTCAAGTGGACATAGCGGTGACTTCTGGGAAATAACCGCCCTGCCTTTTGCCTTGGTTCCTCATGCTCGATGTTTGCAGACGTTGTTTACCTTTTCACAGCCTGCTGGTTTGTCTTGGCTGAAGATCCAAGGCTCTTTCAAGCTCTGCAAAGATTATTTTATTAGTGTGCCTGATGTTCATCTGGGCTGCCTATGGAAGTTGGCTGAAGGGTGTTCGGCCCAAGCTGTGATTGCAGGAGAAGGGCAGTGCCTCCCGTGCTGGGGCAGATCTGCTCTGGAATTGGGTAACCACCAAATCTGTGACATTTTTTAGACTTAACCCTTCAGGAAATAACTTTTTTCCAACTTGGTGCTCTGCTCTTCCATCATTCAGCCTCCGCTCGGTAAAAATATCATCCAAGTCTTCGCTGTTTTGGATTTGCTGCTTTACCTTCAAACTACTGAAAATAACCCTCTTCCTCTTCCAGATGTGATTATTGCTCAAATTCACTCACTGTTATTGTCAACAATAACCTCACGGGAGGAAGCGGGACCAAAGGGGACATCCCTGGAGGTGTGGGGAAGCTTGGAGCTGGTCTGACAGCTCTCTCAGACCCGGAGAGCTCTTGGGTTTACACAGACTCTCTGAGCAGGGGTGGATTGGACTTCGTTGCCGAAGGCTTGGTACAGAGAGCGCGTCTCTGCACGCGCTAAAAGATAAGATGAGTGGGGGCAGCCTGCGAGCGGATTGCAGGGGAGTGGGAGTCTTTCTAAGTGACAAGGTTGTTGATGACTTTGGGCAAATCCAGATGTCAAACAAGAGCATCCAGTCTCTCGATTACTTGAACACCACAAACATACTTCTGCCAAATGCAGCTTGATGCAATTACATAATTAGAGACTAATCTCAAATAAGTATTTCCATATTTATTCTTATCATCATCCCTGGGGGCCTGTCAGAAAGATGGGGACAGACTTTGGAGCAGGGCCTGGTGGGACAGGACAAGGGAGGATGGGTTGAAACACAAAGAGGGAGATTTAGACTGGAGAGGACGGAGGAATTGTTGGTGCTGAGGGTGGTGAGAGCCTGGCCCAGGTTGCCCCAAGAGGTGGTGGCTGCCCCATCCCTGGCCCCATTGCAGGGGAGGTTGGATGGGGCTCTGAGCAACCTGCTCTAGTTGCAGATGTCCCTGCTCCCTGCAGGGGGGTTGCACCAGACGACCTTGGAAGATCCCTTCCCAACCAAACCACTCTGGAATTTTATGATTCCATAAGTGTGTCAGCCCGCGAGGGTGTTGCTTGTTGTTGGTCAGTGACAGGTGGTCTCTCCGTTATTGAGAAGACCAGATGTGGAAAGAAACACTCGTTCTCATGACCATAACCCGGCTCTGGCCCCAGGCTTTCAGGTCACCATGTTTTCCAACGCTGGTGACTCTCTTTCTCTTCAAAGGAGATATTTTACCCTTCCTGTGGCAACCTGTGATAACAGAGCAGGTCGGAAGACTTCCCAGAACGACCCGTCCAGAACGAGGAGCAGTCAGAAGTAAGGTTGTTTTCCTTAGCTCGGCGCTTCTCTGCCTGGCTCCCGGTGGTGCGGGAGCCGTGTGTGTTTGTGGATTTAGCGAGGCCATCGGCGAGGCCGGCACGGGGATTTTGGCTGAATAACCAACACCGACTTTGGCAATTGTACCTACCTTCGTTTTAGCCTCCGGAGGCGTTTCAGTCTCTCTAGAGGTTGTGGTTTGTTGTTTTTTTTTCCCCCTAGATTTTATTTTGTTTTGATTTTTCCCTCTCGTCAACCCCCCCCCCAGTTTTAGAGCGCTTTCCCCCAGTGCTTTTTGTGATTTTCTCCTTTGCTGCATTAAGATGCAATTATGTACTTTAGCTAATTGCTACTTACTTAACGTCAAAATGCATAATGTGTCTGAAATGGCCTCTGTTTTTCTCTGTCAAAATCCCGTGTAGCGCAGGAGAAAAGAAAAGGCAAGCTCTCGAGGTTGCGTCTTGTCAAGAATTTACCTCCAGAGCTGAGTTTTTCCTGAGGGAGCGCAGATCCCGCTTTTGGGTACAAGATTAGGACTGTGGGCATTTCAAAAGTAGAAACTGTTGCTGCTCCACGTTCCTAGCAATTGAGGGACGTTACGTGTAGGACTCATTTACTCCGAATTCTAAATTCCCACGTGGTTTGGCACATACTTAGGGGCTGATAACGCTGGAAGCGTTTTTACAGACTAACTGTAAAAAGTGGACAGTAGCAAGTGCCAAAAAGCATCAGGAAAATGGAAATCTGTTCTGTTTCACGGCTGAATTTACCCTTTTATGGGCATTGAATGTTCTTGAATATTTTATTTCAAATACATGCGAGGTAGGTGGAAAATGCCGTAAGTAATGGTGCATATAATAATGGCAGACCTGGTCAAAGTGTGTTTTCTTCTTAAAAGAAGAAAAAAAAAAGGGTTGTCAGTTCACTTTAGAAGACTATTGTATTTTTATGGAAGGACTCGTGGAAGTCACATCGTTTTTGGCACAGAAAAAATTACTCTAAAGGAAAATTGATGAAAGATAGAGAGTTGTTTGGGTGAGGGGATACTGGAAAGAGCGGTCCTGGAGCAGTTGGACAGGGACCATTATGCCAAGAATACGTGGAGAATAGTTTTGATCTTAACTGGAAAAATGTTAGTTCTTCATTTCAATGAACTCTGTTTCATACTGCGGGTAACAGGAGGCCAATTTGAGGCCGGAAGGGGAAAGGAACCCAACTTAATTCTGTCATTTTCCTCATTTTTGGAAGCATGGCTTTAAACTTTAATAATGCACCCTAAATGATTTTGTGGGAGAACTCAGTATCTGGACTGAATACCTCAAAGGGCGGGTTGAGAAGCCCCTGCTCTCCCAGCGGGACTCACCTGCGCTGCGGTTTGAGGGAAAATGTCAAAGATGGGCAAAAACCCCCACCGTGCACCCACCGTTCCTCTGTTGTGAGGGGCTGATGGGCTTCACTCAACCTTTCTGGTCCAGCGTCTTCATGAGGACGATGGAATTGATGCTGGTGACGTGCCTGAGCGGCCGCTCCAGGGAACTCCTTTGGTGCTTTGGATGGGTTTGGGTGGGCAGAGGTGGCTCTGGGCTGGTGCTCGGCCTTGCAGAGGGGCTGCTTTTGAAGAGGACCGAAGGTTTCTCTTCCTGTGGGCTGGAGTTCAGCAGCTTGTGGGACTTTGGAAAAGCAGGAGAATTTCTGTTCCTGGCAGTTTACTTCCTACTGGCTGTAAAACCTGAGTCTCAGAAAGAGCAGGGCTGGCAACGGGGAGGTTTGTGTGCCGTGCTTTGCCTTGGTCTCGCTGTGGGAGGACCAGTCCTTCCGGGAAGATCGGTTACTTCTGTGGCTTAATAAAAAATCACAGGAAATGTTCAGAATTTGGTGCGCCGCAGCTTTTCCCGTCTAAATTACTCAGGCAGGAAGATTTTAGTGAGCAACCTACCTAAAACCATCAACCAAATTAAAAGCAGGCAGGGAGTATATTGTGCTTCTTACCTCCCTCCATTCAGCTGTACAACATTTGCTCCTTTCCATAACGTTCGGCATCAGAAAATAATAATAAAATGCCGTTCTGTCTATAGCTTTCTGTTATAACCGCTTTGTAAAGGAATGACTGAGAGTACAGCTAAGTGGTAACACGAGAGCACGTGCTAAAAATATCCACGGATCCTGCGATTTGCCTCCTCCGCTCGGCTTCCTCTCATGAGATGCGTCCGCAGGACTCTTCCCGTCCCCCCCTTAGCTTTGCGATCTCTCACGGTGGAGAGAAGCCGTCCGCGCAGGGCACGGCCAACATCTGGCCTGCAGGGGCGCCTGGCGTGGCGCGGGCACGGGGCAGCACCTTCCCGGCTGGGAAAGGTTCGGGAGGTCCTCTTGAACCTCCCTGCAAAGGACTTGGCCGAGGCACTCTGCAGCAGGATGGGATCGGAGCACCGCGGCTCCGTCTGCCTCCCGTCTGAACCGCCCTGTTTAATGCTCACTTGGTACGAGGAGACGAGACGAGATGTTGGACAGTGAACCCCGCTGCATCCCACGCCTGGGCCAGCTTTAGGAAGGTGATGACTCAGTGTCCGTTGGAATAAAGGGCGGCCGTGGAATAAATAACGCTCGACTTCAGTGTCTTCAGTTTTGCAGGAATTTTCAGTCCTACAAAATGTTACATAGCGAGCCCAGCGTATGCCCCTTGCCGTAGACGGGCAGGTGGGATTCAGAAAATGAGAAAAGGGAAGATCCTCCTGCTCCAGTCCTGGTGGCCCTCCCTGCGGCCGTCTCCTCGGCTTTCCCAATCCTACTTATTTCCCTTGCGGGCTTGGCGTGGCCCCAGCGCGCGTTTGCAGATCCTCTGCCCGCCTTTCCTCTAGTTCCCTTCGGCTCCCGTCTCATCCTCCAGCGCCTGTTTTCTATTCCCAAGCTCTTTTTCTTCCTGTCTGTTTTACTTTCTCATTAAACTCGTTTTGGCTCTCCCCAGCCTGACCCGGCGTGTCTGCTTGGCGGGGGACATCTCACCGAGCTGCTTCTCGGCTGCTCCAAGTACAAAAATATTGATATTTACAGAGCTTGTTGTAAGAATCAATATTGCACCAGGCAGAGCAGAGCAGCTGCTGTGTTGTAAAGCCAGTCCTGTCAGCCTCAGAAACCGGGAGGCTTTTAAGGAATCGGGAGGAGAGGGAGCAAACCTCGGACTGGGAGTCGGGCGCTGCGGTAGAGGGACGCGGATTCTTGTAGTGCTTGCAAAGAGACGGGTTTGTTATGAAAAAAACCCCAACATTTTTGGCTTATGAGGGAGAACCGGAGCACATCACCTCCTGCTCAGGCTCCCCTCGTATGTGTTCCCTTGAAACTGTGGATATTAACTGTCTGGCAATTCACGCAGGAGAAAATATGAGCAAATTAATTAGCTCAGAGGTGAAGCTACTGCTTTGCTTCAAAGAATAAAAATTTCCACTTTTAGTATTTTGAAAGGAGGAATATTTGGCTTCTACAGAGCAGAGCTGGGCGTTGGGCTGTCAAAGGACTGTCAGTGTTATCAACAGGATAATGCAGCGTGGACACCACCCGCTGAAATAATCCAAAGTGGGGTTTTTGCCAAGCAGAACCAGACCCATTGAGAAGGGCAACGGAGCTGGGGAAGTGTCTAGAGCACAAGTCTGGTGAGGAGCTTCCCCAGCCCCATTGCTCTGGCTAAGCTCCAGCTTCTCAAGGCCCTTCTGGGAGTGAGGGTCCCACAACTGACCCCAGGATTTGAGGGGCGGCCTCCCCAGTGCCAAATACAAGGGCATAATCGCTTAGTCACAGGATCAGTTCTTCCCCTTCTGTCTCATTAATAATTATCTAATTTTCTGTTTCCTCCAGTAGCTTTTTTATTTAGTGAGGAAATTAATTTAGACTTTATTTCTAAATATCCTTTAATAAAACTTCAGAATTCAACTCTAATGAACCACAGGAGGGTCCCTCTGAACATCAGGAGACACTTTTTCCGTGTGAGAGTGACCGAGCTCTTGCCCAGGTTGCCCAGGGTGGTGGTGAAGGCTCCATCCTTGGAGAGATCCAGAACCCAGCTGGACATGGTCCTGGGCCACCTGCTGAGGGGGCTGGACCAGATGAGCTCCGGAGATCCTTGCCAGGCTCAATGAGCTGATGATTCTGTGAAACTTCTTTACGAGATTTTTAGCTCGTGAGGACACCAGCCGTGGGTGAGAGCAGAGTCCCATCTGCAGAGCTTCATAGAAACTTGATGACTGACTTCAGTGGTGCTGGGCTTTCCAATTTATTTTAAGAAAAGGCTTTGTGACAGGAGATCAGAATTCACGTGGACAAGGATTCATTTATTTTACATCCATACAGGAAAAGGTTAATGGTTGATAAAACATGTCTGTGGTGTTTTAGTTCCCCCCCCCATTCATAAGCTAGAATTTAAAAGGGGAGTGAGAGCCTGGCCTCTGAGTAAGACCTTAATAATTGCTTCTATTGCAGCAGATATAAAATTCAGCCTTCCTAATTTGCTAAAGTTAGTCGGTATTTCTCCACTCGTAGCTGCCTTAGGGAAGCTTGAGCTAAGGCACCGGGTTTTTTTTCCCTTAATTTTTCTGAAATATCTATATTCAGGGATGGGTCCTTCTTCCTCATTTGAGGTGCGTTACGAAAATGAGCTGAAAGCGCTCTCACCACACTTCCCAGCCTACATGATGAAAATGAGATTTATATAGAGCTGTTCCCTTAGGAATCGAGTCTTGAAATAGAAACTTCTTTTAGCGCTCTACCTTTCTAGACTCACCATCACCTTGTGGTTGGATCTTGTTAACGCAGGAGCCTCTCAGCTATTTTGCTAATTCCCTTGATTAATCTCTATAAAATTTGTTTGCAGCTGTAAAATATTTGCTGCAAATTCCAAGTGCCTCAAAAAATCCTGAATACTCACCAGTACGTGCTGCCCTATTCTCTCTGAAGACTCCAGAGCTGGGATTTTTAAGTCCTGAAGCAACTTGAATGTCTAAAATCTGATTCATTCCTCTCTATCTGTGGTCTCCACTCGGAAGCTGGCATATTGCTGTCAAGGAGCTCTGCTTTTAGTACTCAGAAGCAAGATTTTTTATGTCTTAGGTTGACTTCCAGAAGTAAGTGGTGACAGTCGAGCCTGGAGGTGCTGCAGGAATGAGCAGCTCCATCAGGACAAGCTGGGGTGGTAGAGGATGGATGGGATGAGGTGAGATGAGATCTGAGCTGAGATCTGAGCTGTGCCTCCACGTAGCACAGGCGTTTTGATTTAACTGGAGGTGTGAAGGACCAGTGCGAAGCCAGGCTTTTCTAGGCCAGGATTAAGCTGAGGATTCTTGGTGGACTCAGGTGGCCCCTCCGGAGCACATAACTTGAATAACAATTCTGAGTGCTAAATGCCCTTAAATTAAAGAAAGAACAGTTCAAATGTAGGTAATATTTAAGTGCTGTAAAAATACTACATGTGTTTGGAAGTGACTTCTCTGATACACTCCTAATTCCTCCTTTCTATTTGGATCTGTTCTATTTTATTCTGTTCTATTATTCTTTTTTTTTTTTCTGATAAATGACCACACTGGCTATGATGGCGTTGGCTTCTGTCTGACTTCTATAATGAATTACTCCAGTGGTTTCCATTCATTGGTCACTGAATATTACTGATGAAGGACTGCTTGGATTTTTATGGTCCTACCTACTTGCTGGGAATAGTGTCCCTTGGAAATCACGATGGAGTTGCAGTTGCTGTCACAGTGAGAAGGACAGGTTGGGTGTGGGACATAACGTGTCATCTACAGCAAAAGGAATTGAGAAGGGTTTGGGTTGTTTTCCTTCTTTTCCCTTGTCCTCTGTTGGTCTTTGGGTCTTTTCTGAGCCCTGTGAGGTCGCTGGGGTGAGAGGTTGAGTGGGTCTTGGTGAAGGAGCTGCCGAGTCCAATGGGCCGGCGTGGCCAAGGGAGCTACATGGGACCTGCTTGCAAAACCAGGTTAAATTGTGAACTGGCAGAGTTCTCTGCAGAAAACTCCTGGGAATGGAGAATCCATTGGCATGAAAATATGCCAAAGAATGGAGACTCCTTCGGCACGACAGGGCTTTTAATTTGTGGGAAAGGCGGATGAACACGACTGTTTTAGTGGAAATGGGTGACAGGAGGGCGTACAGGTTTGTGACGGTTCAGGGAAAGACGTTTGTCCGGTTTTACGCGGAGAAAAGTTTTTGATGCGCTGGGGCTGTTGAAGAATTTGTCGAATTGCATTTTTAATTATTTGTCAAGGGCACCTCGAGGCTTGGGAATGAGTTTTACGTTTTATAGGTTGAAATCTAAATAAATAAATGTGGCTGAGAGCTGAAATGAGCGTCTGCACAGTGTGCAGCAGCAGTTAAAATGCTTTGGAGCATTAAAAGTCTGGGCTATATTGCAGCAGCATATTGAACAATGGCACATCCCATCTGGAGCGGCGCCCGCAATTCTGCGGCCTACCCTGGGCGGTAATGAAGATGGACAAGGTTCTCCCGAGAAGGGCAATAAATATTACAGGGGTTTTAGATGTGTTGACACATGACTGAAGGACTGTAAGGAATTAAATTTCTGGACAGCAAGTATGAGCACAATTAAGACAAGGCCACTTCAGAAAATGTAGGGAATATTTGTGAGGAAATGGTGGGACCGTAAGCTCTTCAACTCGTTTTTGTGTCAGTTTGGTGGGGTTTGGTTCAGCGGCTCCTGTAGCAAAGCAGGGTCCTGAGGGGCAGCCCCAGTGTGGATACCAGTAGCAGCAGTCCCAGAATCCCAGCAGGGTGGGAGTGGGAAGGGACCTCTGGAGCTCATCTGGTCCAATGCCAAGGTCACCCAGAGCAGGGGACCCAGCAGCGCAGTGTCCAGGTGGCTTTGGAATCTCTCCGGAGAAGGAGACTCCCCAAGCTCTCTGGGCAGCCTGGGCCAGGACTCAGTGATGGAACTGAGACCAAGTGGGACAGGAGAGCAGATGGACAAGTGCTGTGAACAGGTTGTAGAAAGGCTGGGTTTTTTATTTGTTGCTCTCAATGAGAAAGAACAATTTCTGGTTGAAAATACTGCCATTATCATTCCTCAATATAAAACCTGTATGTATTAACCATTATAATAAATGACTATAAAATTGTTAACTCTAAAAGATTGCTGTGAACACCTGGGGAGGCGTTTGGAGGTGCCTGCCTGCCGGTGAGACGCGTGGCCCCTACCCCGCGCCGTGATGGGACACCACGCTCCAGCAGCCTCGGCCACTGGGAGCGGAGGGATGGCGTCTTCTCCCAGCTGTAGCAGTTTCCATCTGGGCTGCTCCTGATGCTCCCTCAGCCGAGGGCTTTATTTCTCTTCCTTTTCTCTACTGCTGCGGCACGAGGGATCCCCTGAACCGCGGCGGCGGGTGGTGGTACTCGTGTGGGCTGGGGCGGCTCAGCCCTTCAGGCGACGGCCGGAGCGCCTCGACTGGCGGTGGAAATGCAGCTCCCTGTACAACCACAGCTTGGCTCTCTCCCGTCTGCTCCTACTTGTCTCTCTCGCTTTATCTGCCGCTGCCTTGGTTTTGGGACGTAGGCAGCGCCGCGGCCGAAATCCTTCATTCCTCTTTCCCCCTGGGGCTAACCACCTACATCCTATGGTAGGATCCATTTTCAGCTGGCTCTAGCAATTAACCAGCGGTCGTGCACGAGGTCTGGGCTGGGAAATGATTGGGTCATTTCACTGAAAAGCCCGTTATAGATAAATATGCAATCAGGCATCTGTGGTGGTGCAGGGAGGCAGCTCTCCGTTATCCTCCGGTACGTGGAGAGCCGTAAACTCGCCGCTGAACACACAGATGGAACTGGGAGTGAAAACGCTGGAAATAATTCAGTCAACAGTTTTTCTTGTGTAGAAACACAGGGCTTGCACTGGGGTTAATCTGGACTGAGGTTGTGTAACAGGTAAAAGCCTGGTCAAGAGGAGGTTTAGATTGGAGCTGAGGAGCAATTTGTTGCCCTTTGGGGTTGTCCAGGCCTGTCCCAGGCTGCCCAGGGCAGGGCTGGAGTCCCCCTGCTCCCTGGAGGGGTTTCCAAGGGGTGGAGCTGTGGTGCTGAGGGACAGGGCTCAGTGGTGCCCTGGCAGCGATGGGGCAACGCTTGGACTCCATGATCTGAAAGGTCTCTGCCAACCAGAACAAAGGTATGATTCTATAATTTTCTACAGTAGTCTGCAAACATGGGATTTATGTGCAATTATGAACATAAATTCTCTCTCTTTTTTGCCTAACAAAATCAACAAAAGCCAAACATGCTTACTTTTAAAAACTGTGGGGACCCACTTCTCTGCTCTCCTGGCACGTGCTGCCACTCATTTAAGCTGATCATGTAAATCTTCATCATCAGCCCTATCAATTTGATTCCCACAACACGTGTAAAGTTACCACCAGCACGTCAGAGCCCCGTCCACACTCCCGCCTCCCTCCCACCTGCCACGTGCGGTAGTTTTGGAGCCCTTGTCACTTGGACACTTCAAGCAGGAGCATGTCAGGGGAGGTTTAATCCTCTCTGGCGTGGTGCTGGGGCTGGCCCGAGCCCTTCGCCAGCTGGGCAGGACCCCCCCAGCCCTCCCTCCTCCTGCCCTCCTGGGCAGCTCCAGCCCTGCAGCTCCGCCGCTCCCGAGCGATGATGATGATCCTGTCAGAGTAATAAGCTGGTTTCCCTGAAATGATGGCTCTGCTTTGGGTCTCTTCCTCTTAGTCCTCGTTTTTCCGTCAGCTCCTCCCTGTAACTGAACCAGGGGCTTCGGGGAGTTGGGACTGACTGACTTTTTTGCCTGCAGAAGTCAAGCAAGCACTGAAATTTGCAGGATAGCAGTCTCTTTTGATTACTCAGATTTTATGTGATATTTATTACTTTAATAAATGAAAAACAAACCGACCCAACCTTATTGCGGTGAAATGTTGCAGATATTTCACTGTCACCACAGTGAAATTAATAAAGGTTTTGGTCTCTTGAAAACCACACGTTGTCTGGCAAAGCACCATGAAAATGTAGGTAGCTCTTTGAAAAGAAATTTTGTATGTAGGAGTAACGAGTCCATTTTCCAGATGTTTTCTCATCCTTTCAGGCTAAAAAGGGTGCAGTATTCAGGGTACTACTACCTGTAGCTTCAGTTCCACGTGGCACTTCGGGACATGGCTTAGTGGTCATGATAACGTTAGGTAGACAGTTGGGCTTGGTAAGCTTGGAATTCTTTCCCAATCGTTACCATTCCCTACGAGTTTGAAGTAACTATGGCAGATTTGAAGCCGCCAGATTTGGAGAGCGGCGGCCGGTGAGCTGAGGGAGCCTGGGGCTCGACACAGGCAAACTCGCCCTGTTTCAAAAAAACCAGATGATTTCCCCCAGGGATTGCACAGTGCCCGGCCCAGCTGCCATCCCACTTTGAAGCTGCCATCCCAGTTTAAATCTCCCTCGGGTGCCCCGGTGCTGGGGCAGCAGCACAGACCTCACCCCACGCGCTTCTCCGTTCACACGCCCTCTCTTAATCAGCCGTTAATTTCAGGTAATTGTCTCTCCGCTGTTATAAATCAGAGTCAATTATTGATGTCTGATGAGGTGTCTTAAAAAGAAACTGGATTGTAAGATTTTGTGGTGGAGCTGTGACTGTCAGACATGGCAGAGAAGCAGGTGCCTGTGTTCTCTACGGAATTCTGTTTTATCCTGGAGCTGCAGATCTTGCTTGGGAGACACGAGCTGGTTAGTGGCCACTGTCTGGCTCCCAAAGATGAACCACCTCATTCCAATTCCTGCCGTTTACGGTGCAGCTCAAACCTTTGGGTGGTTTTTAAACGCTGAGAAGATGTAGAGAAAACGTTTTCCGAGCATCCCAGCTCAGCTCGTAGACAGACTCTGTTCCACTTGCTTTTTGAGTAGCGGCTTAAAAGCTGTGGATTGATTTTGAGCGCAGCGGCTCCGAGCTGGGAGGGCGTGTAGGTGGGTGTGTTGCTGCCAGGGGGGAGCAGAGGTTTTCCCTTCCTTTTTTTTATGCCGTTGCTGGAATAAGGTCTTTGGCCCCAGTCGTTAGATAAAAATAGGTTTACTTGTAATATATTGTGTGGAATATATTGCGTGGAATATATTGCTTAGAACATATTGCATGTAATATATTGCTTATAATATATTCTATATGATATATTGCATATGATATATTGCGTATGATATATTATGTATTGTATGTTGCATGTAATATGTTATATACAATATATTGCTTATGTTATATTGTGAATAATATATTGCATAGAATATATTGCTTATAATATGTTGTGTATCATATATTGTATACAAGACATTGCACTATGCTGTTTATAAGAAGTTGTGTATAATGGGGTGAAGTCTTAGTTCCGATTCAGGAGTTGTTGGAGCAGCCCCGTGGGGTGCTGCCGCTCTCCATGAGGATGGGTCCTGTTGTGGGACTGATGCTGGCGGTTCCCTCGCGCCTGCGTGCGCCCGAGGACGGCTGCTCCTCGACGGCTCGGCGCCTGTGGCCGAGCGTTTCTGCGTGAGGTGGTGTTGTGCGGCCGCTGCCTCAAAGAA